>JBBPKD010000330.1:0-23761 GCA_038089075.1 Singerocomus inundabilis
CGGATCTGTCGGAGTCGGTGTTCGTTCCATTACTTTGGTTCTCGTTGACACACCATTCGCACTCTCGGATGTAACTCCTGTGTCTGTAGCATGTCCATCGTCGGTTCCGAGAGTTTCCTCTTCATCTCGTCGTGGACGCGCTGGTGCTTTGACCTTTGTATTCGCACCCGAATTCGACGTGCCCACGAGGTTCGGGGTCGACGCGGGTGCAACCATGCCATTCGGCGTCCTTGTGCCTGGACGGGTTCCAGCTGGGGACATTGCACGACGAAGATCTTCCGTGTCAGGTTGACCAGTGGGAGACATTGCACGAGCCCCGTTGAGCGTGGGTGGCGCCGGCTGGCCAGCGGATGGAGATGGCGTTGTGGATGATTTACGAGCCAAGTTGGTCGTGCTTCCATTAGGATTGGGTGGCGCCACTTTGTTGGATTCCGGGTACTTGATATGTTCTAGGAAAATAAATCAAAGTTAATGGGTGATATGAAGCGAGTTAATGTGACAATAGACAAACTGGTATCAAGGACATGGATTACACCATGATCGTCTCCCCTTGTAGGTGTGAACGACTCTCCACCGAGTACGAATACTCTACTCCCCATCGAAGCCATTGCATGTCCCGACCTTGCACTTGGTGCAGGACCCATGTTCTGAAACATGTACCATCGTTGGTCTACATATCGAGCATAATCAGCCTCCAACCTCCAAATTCATATGTGACGAGACTACAGCCATCGGCGCTCATCACATAGCTAAAATGACAACTGTCGGAAAAAAAGACTACTCACTGGATAGTTTGAATGCAGCTAAATCTCCCAGGTCCTTGCCATCGACGCCCCGACCCCCAAAGATGTAGATAACATCGTCCACCACAGCTGCCGCGTGCCCCTCTCGCGGAGAAGGAATGAAGCCAATACACTGAAGCTCTGTCCATCTGCACGTGTTGACATCATATGCCCATGTGTCATTGTAGTGGTATTGACCGTCAGTGCCTCCAAAGCTAGCATGACATGCGGTGAATGGTAATCATGAGGTTGCAAGGAGATACATACACGATGATACGATCCCCGTGTGTCACACAAATATGACCGGTCCGTTGGGCTGGTCGATCAGCGGTAGTGGGTTGACACAACTCCCACTGCGTTTGAGTCCTCACTTGGCATGTGGTAGTGCAACATACAGACACCGCGAGACATGCAAGAGGCGAGACAAAGAGGCCGTATGATCAGCTTCGTCAAAATAAACATGAAAATAAATGACATACATGTATTGAGATCGAAGGACCACAGATCGTTCAAGAATTCACCGTCAACCTGGCCACCAAAGACGAAAAATTTGGTTCCAGCCATCGTGACGGCGTGACCATATCGTCCTGATGGCGAGGGTCCGTACATGGATACCTTTGTCCACTCCTTCGATACTGAACGAGCGCGAGGCACAGAAGAGTTAGTGAAAATAGAACAAGCTTCCGGAGGTCTAGGACAATGAGAACCACTTACCTAGATTGAGGAGATAAAGGCCGTCATCTTGCTTTTCGGTTGGGTCAGACATTGGATCCGTCTTCGTGTCACCACCCCACACAATTAATACACTGCTGACGATGGCACTGGCGTGGCCAATTCTGGGAGAAGGTATCTCTCCTGCGGTCTGCACGAGTGTTGCACTCAGATCTCTAGTGGAAAAGAGGTACAAATCATTGCGAGCTGCTTCACGAACAAGACCACCAAAAAGGTAGAGCTCTCCGTTAGTAGTCGCTGTTGCGGGAAGCGCGTGGCCGTAACGAGGAAATGGAGAGGGAGAAGGAGATGTCGGAGATACCACGCCAGGCTTGGGTATAACAAGAGGAGGCGGCAGGAGGAGGCGGCGAGCAGACCAAGGGTACGCGGGACGTTGCTGAGGTTGTTGCTGAGGTTGTTGTTGGGACTGCGGCGATGAAGTTTGTGGAGCAGCGTTCGTGAGTGGACCACGATTTTGTTGCTGACGTGGCTGCTGAGACTGAGGAGGACCGTTCTGTGCAGTTGTACTTAGAAGCACATGGAGATTCAGCAAGGACTTAGGGCGAGTAGGTACAAACGGAATGGAGGGAACTCACACATCGTTTGGCTGAGCCTCCTTGGCAGCCAGCTGAGCGAGAGCCTGAGACGGGGTCTGGGCGACAGTTACATTCGACGCAGCAAGCTGGGATGCACTGGGGTGCTTCTTCCTAGAGAAGAAGGACATTCTTCTTGCTCTGTTCCCGAGGATGGACGGTATGGCTGGCGAGGCTCGAAAAAACGTAGTTCGCTATTTTATTGTACGAGAAAACGTAGCTGTGCGGGTGTAAGGGAAGGGCGAGCCAGCGTTCGAAAGGAAATGGGTTGAACGAAAGAAAGAAAAGTAAGGAAACAATACACTCGACGGGGAGTGCGTTGTGGAGACGGAAGAGATCAGACGCGCCAATTGTGAACACTAAAAACACACCAGTATCGGACATATCCAAGCGAGTCGCTCACTCTCACTCCATCCATTGTTTAATTTATATATTGCTCTTTTCATTAATGCTGCGCGGGTTCTACGTTGCTCGCTGTCTCTGCCATCGTGCGCAGCTTTGCGGCCATCGGCGGCGGCGCTGGTCCCTTCGCAACCCCCTCACACGCCACCCAGCCACCTATACACGTGACCACCTACTTATCGGCGCGACGCGACCACCCAAGCTCGTCGTCGCCCATGACGATGACGCGTCAAACTCTCGACGTCCACACTCAGCTGGTCCCCTCTTCTCCTTCCTCGTCCCCCTCCGTCGCCAGTTCTTCACCAGATGTATGCGCTAACCTCCTGACCACTACCCCAGATGGTCGCACCGAAGGTTTCTCTTCCTTCTTCATCCCTATGTCGCCACTTACTGCTAATCTCTAAGCTCTCGTTCTGAGTATCGGAAATCCAATTACGATCGGCAGGAATCCAAAACTTTGGTTTGCATCCACCAGCTTTCCTTCATCATTCACCGACCGCCACAATTAGCTCCTATGTCATCCCCGATATCGTCGTTTCTAGTCTTCATTGCAAGATATATGCGTAAGTGCAGATATATAATTGCATCTCTCCAATGCTCACCGTTCGTTCAGTGTTCGCTGTGGTGTTGGAGGAGTTATCATATCGTGTCAGGTACTTGTCACTTCCTTGCCTCCAGCACGTGCTATCTATGCCCTCTAGGATTTGTCTACCAATGGAATAGTGATAAACGGTCACAAAATCCGCAAAGCTTCATCCATACTCATGCATGGAGATACGCTCAAGATCCCGGCCTCACAATGTAAGGCATCACCTTTGTCTTTACATTGCTTCACCCAGCGTATATCAGCATTTCAATGCGTTCTGAATACGAGACATTTGCCTGTTACACGATCGCATACCGTTCTGTCTCAGCACCACGCACTCAAAGTACGTCATGACAGAAAGGTTGGAACCTTGTTGACCATTTACCCAGGATCTGGGCCGGTACCGTATCACCTCACACTGTCTTGGCACAGGCAGTTATGCGTCTGTTCATCTTGCTTTCGATACATCCGCAAACCGCCAGGTAGCGTGCAAGATCATCCGCAGAAAGGGAGGCAACGACTTGAAAAAGGAGATGAAGGAAGCCACTCTTTTGACATCTCTTCATCACGTATGTGCTTCCACTTCACACACGAAACTACATTGCTTAATCCATTCCCAGCCAAATATTAACAGAGTTTATGCCTTCGATTACGACTCACAATCTCTCTACATTATGCTTCAGCTGTCAACAGGCGGCGATCTCTTCACCTACATCACAAATCATCCACGGCGCAAGCTACATGAAGGTGAAACAAAATATATAACCTTCCAGATTCTCAAAGGACTTCAGTACTTGCACGACAAAATGATCTCACATCGTGGTAAGTTTGTTTTGACGTTCAACCCTCTCGTTTGCGCCGCTGTTGGCATTTCCATACTGTTGGCGATCGTTTGCAGGCTCAGAGTTGTTGATACGCGTCTATCACAGATTTGAAGGTCAATATCCCACTTCCAGGTCACTATATCATGTACCTGATAACTTCTTTGCCTTCCCTTCTCCGATTGTTGTTCTCTGGCTTCCTCTCTTCCTTTTCGCCACTATCGTTCACGCGTGTTCACCCTGATGCTTTCCCCTTTATTCAGCCTGAGAACATTCTGCTGCACTCCCCCGGTCCTTACCCTCACATTCAGATTGCCGACTTCGGTCTTGCCCGTCCCAAGGCCTATGAAGAAACCCTCCATGTTTGTGGTACCATCTCATACCTCCCTCCGGAAGGCATCCGTGCACTGGAAAACAAAAATTTGGGTTATGTAGGAATGCCAGCAGATTGCTGGAGTGCAGGAATTGTCATCTTTGCAATGCTGACGTGCGCCACTTTTTCTTTTTTTTTTCTTAAACTTTTGTATGAGTCCCATCCTGCTGGCTTTCGATCTCCTGTGACATTTTCCTGATATGCGAATTACGACCATACAGGGGCAGCCATCCGTTCGATTACGGCGACCCGAGGGATATGCGTGACGACGATATCATCTCGAATATGCAAGATAGCAAAATCAAAGATAGCGGAGACCTCGTGGGATTCTCGCAACGCTCTTACATTCAAGATGAGCTAACGAAACAACGCATCCTCGACGGAACTGTTTATTTTTGTGAGTCTATCTGGACCTCGTTGAGGAATGGTACGTGTACTTGATGCTTTGGCCCGTCGCTGTGTAATAACAGGCAGACATTCTGCCTGTGACCGACGTGTGCAAGTACTAGTGCATACTTTCTCTTTTGTGCTGACATCGATTCATACTGCTATCACAGCGAAAAATCTTGTAACCCACCTCCTCATACCTGATCCGAAAAAACGAGCCACGATATACATAGCTCTTAAGAGCTTTTGGATCATCTCCGACCTCGCAGACCTCGAGCGGGCGTACCGTGAACGGATTCGCTTAGCCGCTTCATGACGTTGTCCGTCTGTTTATTGATACTCTTCTTTATACTCTGAACCGTCCTCCGTAACTTGAATTTTGTTACCAAGCAAGTATATCCATTCTCAAGGCGATCCATGGGTTTCTTCGCACTGCATCTTCGTCTCTTCTTTGACACATGATTAGATCTTCTCTTTAGCTCTCGAATATCGTGCATCAGACTTCATTCCATACAATCGTCTGTAAGGTCTACTAGCTCTTTACGGCAGCTACGCCTTGAGGAAGTTGGCATGGACTAATCGTTATCCGGTCAAGTCACACCTGTCACACATGAACAGAACACTTACAGTGTATATGATCTGACGCAAACGACGAGATCTGCCTGCCATCAGTTCAACAACCCGCAAGATGGCACGACATACGCACGAAATAGTAGCTGTGATCATACCCTTCATGACACCTCACACGAACCTGAACATCGTCGTGTCCTGCGTCGCGTGCAGCCTTGAGGAATGCCTCAGGATGGAGCTGGTGGAGGAAATTGTCTCCCGTTCCCTGCAAGCACCATCAACACACCAATGCTTATCCGCGGTGGGACACGCAGGTACAGAAAAGATACACACATAGTCGATGAGGACGTTGACCGCTCCTCTCACCCTTCCCACGAGGACACAAGCATCATAACGTGTCTTGCCCTCTTCCACTCCACCCTCAAGGTACCCTCTGAATGCCTTCTGACCCCATGGAACAGCAGACGGCTCACAAATAGGGGAGAAAGCGGAACACGAACGGTACTGCTTTGTGCCTGCAATCAGGGAGTTCAGATAGATGGTAAGTGCGCCATGACCACCCATGGAGTGACCAAATATGGACTGGCGGGAAAAATCCTGACAGCGGCTCGAGTCTTTAAATCAATCGCAAGCGAGACTTGCAACATACGATAGGGATTCCTGCAGCCTCTATAACCTCCGGCAACTCTTTTGTGACATGATCTAGCATGTTGTAGTGTTTTGCCCACTTAGAACTCGTGGCATTGAGGTAGAATCCTGCACCTGTTGGGGACCTAGTCAGCGAGCGCGATAGTACCCCTTGACATGATCACCAGACTTACCAACTCCAAAATCCCAGGTGGCGGCTTCATCCTCTATCCCGGCCCCTCGAGGGGACGTATCGGGAAAGAGGATAGCAATTCCTTCTGTTGCTGCATCACGCACGAATCCACCCTTCTGCGCGCTATCACGAATATCTTTGAGAAAAATACAAAAAGGCCGTCGACTGCTGGAGATCAAAGATATGACTCACCCGTTATCCTCGGTGCATGTTAGGCCAGCCAGGTAGACTAGGATAGGAACCTTCCCATAGCTTGCATTTTCAGGCAGGAATAGGTTGAACTGGGCATCCAGGTCACCAAGGACAGTGGACTACATGTAAGAATATATCATGCAGGATGTGAGTATGGACCAGACAGGTTAGCGATCAATCTAAGGAGGCATTGGGTGCCCCAGCGGCTCACCCTGAACTTGTATTTTGTTAGTGTCCCCTCGTAATGTTTGTTTGAGGACACTTTCTCAAGTGTGCTTGGAGCCATTCTAGATCTGTTGCGAAGGTTGTATGGGAAATAAGCTGAATTTCACCTATGCCTGATGGTGATAAGAGATACAAGGATCTATCAATTTCTCTCAGGCCCACTATTCACACCCGATACCGGGAACGGTCCTAAGAATATCTATGGCGTCCGCCGTCTATTCCGTGTGGCTTCATTCAGAGGAAAACCACCAGCGCATAGTATGAGTCTCGGTATGCTTAGATCAGTCTTCCGCTCGCCACGATGAAAACGTTCAAAGGTATAGTGCTAGAGTATTAGTGGGTAAGTAGCAATAGCCCGCGGTAGTTACTATGACGGATGTGTTTACGACATTAATATTCATGATCGTCAGGAAACCTTGGTGGGCCATCAGAAATCGCAGTGGATCACGGAGGGCGTACCAGATGTCACGGTGGATGAGGCTCGAGGTAGGGAGAAGCAGTCGACATATCCACATACGCACGCTCTTACGAGTCAACTGTTTGCCCGTTGAACTGCAGAGACTCCATCCTTGTCGTGGGAGCTCCCACTCGCAGCCTGAGCCACAGGAGCGTGTCGCCATCTTTGCACCAAATCCGTCTCCACGCCGTCCTGAGAACAGAGGCCCGAGGGCGTTGACCGTGATACTTCTTCCGTCCCCTGCCTTCCCTTGTCCCGAGTAGTGTGCCCTGCAACATCCGTGCTGCACGACTTGTTAGATGCAGATCCCTCAGTTCCTGTGAGCACTTCCATCGCTCCGTGTTCCCTCTCTCTCTTTCCTAGCCAGCCAATCCATCGCCCGTCAACAACATATCCTTCCTCCTCCTCCACCCCTGCCAACAAATCCGCGACACTCTCGTAGAACCTTTCCGCTCTAAATCCCACGTCTTTTCCCCGAATAAAAGCATGCACATCCTTGAAACCTGAGAGGGATTCAAATATCAGCCAGTTGATCCAGAGATGAGTCATAGAGATGAGTCATGGAGAATAGAAGGAGACTTGCCTGCAAGGCTGGTGAGATTGCCTGCAAGTCCACCAGTCCAACCCACCAGATCGAGATGGTTCACATTATGTAGCGTACCAAGATACGTACCCCACTGTGCTGACTGTACAGAGACCAAGCCATCATTTGGTCCTTCTTGTGCTGCTATGATTGAGTGGGGGTACCTACGAGGATAATACATTATACCTGTGTCCCTTTGAAGGGGTGATGGGCTTAACTCACTTCCATGTGTCAATCAATCCAGGTTCATACTCTGCTCCCCAGCTGAAGTACCGTACACCCTCTACATTTGGCGTGTTTTCATTGAATTCCTTCATTGCCTCCCTAGTGAGACACTCGAATGCCTTGCCATCACCGCCACCATTGGGGAGAAACTCAAGGAGGGCGAGGACTGCCGGAAGGTGAGCAGAGGCAAGAGAAAGAAAGTGAGAAGCAAAGGAGGAGCCACGGTGGGGTGTCGCAATCGTAGTCAAGCTAAGGACACGGAAGGAGCGTCCAGAGAGGTGGGTAATAAGGTAACGACAGTCGATACCACCCTGATGCACGAGTGAGGCGATAAAGGTTCAGGGGCGAAACACGTACCATGCTATGACCTATCAAGTGTATATCTCGACCGGGATATGCTTCCGATATCTTCCTTTCAAGGACTTTTGCACGATCGACTGGCGAAGAAGTCGCGGGGACCCGTGTGATGAGGACCTCGCAACCGTTGGCCTCAAGAACCTCCTTGATTCCTCGCCAATGAGAAACCTGTAAGGGTGCTATGGCAGGACCGATTGTAACAGAATCAAAGCCTAGGAGACCATGACAGAATACGAGAGGGGCATTCGGGGCGTGGACTAGTAGATAGGAGTCTACTAATCACTAAATAACAGTAGCGTAAAGACGACGTACTTTTTTTTCCAGCGAGTGCATCAGAATCATTTGGCAGAGTGGTTATATCTTCCCTGTCGGTATCAGGGTCTGATGGGAACCACCATCCGCGAAGAGAAGGGGAGGGGGAAGTTTGGGTGAATGTGGATGTGTGTATGGAGCGAAGCGTGTCAAGGGACGAACGCCCAGGTGATACGGTGGTGGCAGATGAGAGTGACGGGGAGAGTGTGAGAGTGACAGAGGAGTCCGAAGTGGTTGCAGGGGTTGCGGAAGGAGACGTGTATCGCAGGCTGGACAATAGAGATGGCGGTCTTGAGAGGGGACGAGAGTGGGAGAGGGAGGAAGCGAGCCTGGCAGGGGGAGGGGGGGAGGGTAAAATGCTATCGGTGAGAGCCTCATGGAGTGCGTTTAGCATCGGCGAGGGCGGGCGGGAAGAGGACAGGAACGCAGGAGTGAATGGTTGCGAGCGGGAGTGAGTGGGGACGCATAGGAGAGGTGGTGGCGAACGCGTTGAATAGTGGAGCTGGCGGGAGAGGCTGGGCGTTCTCGAATGGTGTGCGGCGGGCCCGAGAACGACGCTGGTCTTGTTCTGCATAGTTGAGAACGAGTCGAGTCGCATGGGGGATGCGTTGGACGATAAGCGGTCCATCCAGCATGGCCGTGGTCCAACAAGCACCGTACTCGAGCAGTGCATCGGCAAAAGTGGCCAAACCTCGTGACACCTTGTGAACCTTGGAACAAGCCGACAGTTCCAGTAGTACCTAATGAGTACCCAGTCAGACAGAATAGGGGGCAAGTGTCAATTGGTAGTTAGGATGACAGTGCCCTTGCTCTTAATATGGGTGACACTATTCATGGTGTGGATGGGTCTGGAGTCATCAATTTCCTTATATTCTACAAAGTTATCTTTGCAATGTGTGAAATGAGAAGATGCCCCTGAGTCTATAATCCACAGAGGGGATAACTTTCAAAGAGATAAAAGGTACAGTCAAATTTGGGGGGGGATCACTTATGATATGGAGCTGTATTGGGTGGAGTGGTGTGGGAGTTTTGAGTGAGGTTGAGGAAAGAATGGATGCTGAACAGTATGTGGCAATTTTGAAGAAAGGATTGTTGCAGAGTATGGAGGATTTGGGAATTCCAATCATTTTTCAGTGGCTTCAGTGAAACCGGCCAGTGGTAACTGGTGGTAACTGATGGTAACTGATGGTTGGTGACAGTCAAAACAGTGCCAACTGCTGACTGATTTACAGAAGAGGATAATGATCCCAAGCATACCTCTAGAAGAGCTCAAATCTGGTTTGAGGAGCAATATATCAAGCTTCTGGACTGGCCTGCTCAGTCTCCAGACCTCAATTCCATTGAACACACTTGGGGTCATCTGAAAAGATGCCTTTCAGATGATGAGAGGGCATCTACAGGGGTTCATCAATTATGGGATAGGGTGGTGGTAGAGTGGGGAAGGATTTCTGTGGAGGAGTGTCAGAAATGGATAGAAAGCATGCCTGGAGGGATTCAAGCAGTTATCAAGGCCAAGGGTGGTCATACCAAGTACTAAATACCATATGTATCCTGTACAAAGTTAAAAAAACTGTCCCAATGAGTTATCATTTTGATATGGCTGCTATTTCACCAAAACATAAGTGAATTCTTTGTAGTTATTGAAGACCATTGCATTTAGTGCAAAATATGCAAACGTTAGGACAGTTTTTTGAGCCACTGTACATCATACTATCATATCAACTTCTATATATCACTAATGATCACCAGACATGCCTTTCCCAGGCATCTGGTCAAGCAGGAGCCAGATGACGATGACAACACTACCGCCATTCAGGCCCAATGCGCTGCGGCAAAAGCCAAGCGCCTCGTGAGACGCGTCCAACCCGAAGAGGATTACTTCGTTAGTCCAATACCGGATCGCGAACTCACCACCCCAGCATCCGACGAACCTGAACTCTTTGGGTTATCGACATCAGCATCACGTTCGGTATCGACCTCGTCCACGTTGTTAACCACTGTATTCGACATCACTGGCGTCGTTGGGGATGGTTCAGAGCTATCTGATCCTCCATCTGACAATGAGGTCGAGCACCCCAGGGCTAGCGGCTCGGCCTCATTGCCAGGTACATCCACGAGTGCCGGCATTACCGATTCCACACACTCGACAACCCCAGCGCATACCGATATTGTGACCGCCCCGGCCAAAGCGAAGAAGGGTGGAGCCCGCAAGAAAACGAGGGGACGCAAGAATGGCTTTTGAAGGCCCTCGTTTGGACTGTCTTGCATGGTATGCACGTTCCCAAATGCCTGGCGTTTACTGATCAAGATCCAACAAATGTATTCGACCGCCGCATTACAAGCTTAACATCACCATTGTACACTTTAATTTTGACCCGAACTGTAGTACTCATTGACACTTCAGACGCGCACTTTGGACGCTTCTGCTGCATGCACTGTACTCGTTTCCATTTTGGACGCTCCCGCTGCATCAATATGTTCCTGACTCGGCCAATTCTGTATTCTTGCGCCGTTTACGCATTCGCATCACACTTAGAATGCACATGTCTGTAGAAGTACGATAGCAGTCGTAATGTTATTGTTATTGGTAACTGCCAGGTCTGGTGTGAACTGTAAATGAAACGATAACTGAATGAGATGGCGAGCTGCAGGATTGTCCCACTAGTGGCTAGATCTCGTGAGGGCTACCCAGGCCTGGGGAGGTAGAGGAATTATCTATCTAGCTGGCCAGAAGGCCGTGTTTCTTACCGTATATTGGCGCCCATTACCAGAGTGAGTATTTCCTGGCCACGAAATGCTAGGTCCAAACCAACCTAGCGTGTCACGAGGCTTGGCCACTTTTGCCGATGTGACTGAGTACCGATCCGTTGAAGGTTTCATGTCGACCCAACACGTCCTCTCTTTGTATCGGTCCTACCTTCGTCAAGTCAGAGCACTCCCGCACATCTACCTCCGGTGTGCGCCCTCGTCACGTCTGCTTACCGATATCTGATGCGCAGCAGCCATTTTTTCAGAATCAAGAGTGCAGATGACTTTCGTTCACTACTGAAAGCCAAGTCCAACGGACTTCGCAAGAGCAAGCTGAACAGGGTATCAAAAGTGAGCACTGTTGTGATTATCGCAGCTTCGTCTGCCTGATTTGTGTGTTGGCGCAGGACCTGCGACGACTACGAGCTGCTAATGATGGTGAATCCACCGCCTTCGATCGCATACTCGACGTAGCGTATGGAAGGGCAGGAAAGTTACGTCGAGAATTGATAGAGGTGTGTCTACTGACCTTCACGTCCGCTTCTACAATCCCACATCCTCCGCTAGCCTTTACTCTCTGATTCGAATACTCTGCTTCCAGCCACCCCGCGGACATACGAGACCTGTTCACCTGCGTACTCTCCGGAACTCGCCGCTCTCCTCACTTCAAACATTTCTCGTATGACAAGGGCACTGCAAAAACGTCACCTTGTTTCACCCCCCGGGTTACCGGGATGTGCGACATCGGTTTTTGGAGATAGACTGCCGTTGGGACCTTTAAGCAGGCGTCGCGAGCACAACATCCGGTGGTGCTTCTTCAAAAGCGAGTGCAAGAAGGTGTACCCTCCTCTCCACATATCGTTGCAACGTCCTGCAGATCAACCTAACCCTCCCATTCTCTCAACCCCCCCATTTAAATTTGGTTTCCAGAGTGACATTGCACTTCAAGAGTTGCTTGCCTTGGCGGAATCCCCCTTAATGCCATCCAGTCCTCCAAGCAAGCAAAGGAGGTCACAGGGAATCCAGAAAACGTCTGACTCAAATCTGTCTGGTGCAAATCCACCAGCTCGATGGCTTCGACGGCGATATCAGGCGCTTTTAGGCAGGGTTCCACTTTTGGTGTCTCGTCCCTTGTCGGGAGACACCATTAAACGTACCCATGATGTTCAGCCGGCAGATAATGCAATAACCCCTTCCAGAATACGTCCATCCCGTCTTCGTGTCGTAGATGCAAAAGATGTTTCATGGGTAAATGATATTGTCACAATTCAATCTGGCTTTGGACGTCACAAATAATTCAATGTGTTAATCTTTTACTTCGTTTCCGAACACTAAAAAATAGGCGCAGAACCTGTTCCCGGAGAGGCGATAAATATGATTAGTTAGATACGTTAAGGATTTGATTCAGTGCTCTCTAGTTCCAACCCGTGCAACTCGATGCTATACATGCCGTAGTTACGGTCCACAGCTCTGGATGTTGCAGAGTCACCGAGGCTCTGATCTACGCCACACTGGAGGTTCAGAATTGTCTTATACTCGTCAAAAGAAAATATTCTGTTTCTGCGGACACTATCCAGCAAACCCTGCAAGGTTCAATGAAGTTAGGAATAGGTGTAGCTATATGGGAAGTACACATACTTGCGGTCCCAGCAAGAAGAGTGCATAATATTGCCTGGCCCTTTCAAATTGGGCAAACTGTTCTCCATCGCCCATGGTACGCATACATTGTTGAAGTGCTCGGATGTTCCGATTAACTTTCTTCATGCCAAAATCGTTTGCCATGCGTATCTGGCAAGCGTTGCTAATTAGCATTTGTTCTATCAGGTCTTCCAGGCCGAAGAATACGAAACTGTGTGACCGCAGTTAGGTAAGGGTGGTGGTTAGGATACGAAAGTTTAACAGACGTTTGCTCGTTTTTAAGCAGCGTTGTACTTGTGAATTCGTCAAAATCGCTCAGCTCCAAGTTTAGATCAACAATATACGAATCCGGCTCTCCAACTTCATGGTCAACCTGATAGTTCCCCTAAAATAATAACATCACGGCGTTAATAGGTACATCCATTGCGCGTCAAGACTTACATGATGGAACGCTGCATTAAGATAGTAAACAGCTCTGCAGCGGACTTCTATCCGGATTGTATGTAGGATGATCTCCGCCAATTGCATATACGTCTTCAACAACGCACTAAAGCGCCTGAATTTCATGCGATTAGTAAAGATACAGTCCTCAGGGGTCACACACACAAAGTCATTTCATGGGACAGAGGCAAACTAAGTTGGTTATCTTTGGATATGTCTTGCAAAGGAAAAGGCGGCAAAGACATTTGTGATGAGACTACGAGGGTAGGATCCGTGCGTGAGAAGGCCGGCGTAGGTGAGAGCACACCTTCAGGAGAAGATTTTAAGGTATCTAGTTCTTGCGTGAACCAGGCCTAACGGGGTGTATAAATCAGAAGGGAGCAGATGCGGTGAATCAGTTAGCCCACATACGATACTCCGATAGAGGCTGCAGAGCGCAGAAACGTTACGGACTGAGGGGTTTAGATCACCTTTATCTACGGAGCATTGACTTAGGTAACCTATTTCTAAATGATTTTCCTGTCTGCATAGCTGCTGCTTGATCACACAGTCCTGGTGGTGGAAATAAGTCTACTATATTCGAGGACACAGCACGAGAAAACCTAACCTCTGAGAGAAAAAGTTCGGATAAACAAGGACTTAGCTCGGACTTCTGTGCCCATTGAGCAGCGAGTGAGGGTGATGGAGGACCTTCAGTCCCACCCTTGGACACGAGTGTCTGGAAACGATGACTGCATCGCTGATAGAATTGGATAATAACGCCGACGATAAGTCTCGAATAATTTTCGCGATGAAATGGTGTCGTGCGAAGCATTGTGCATAGTGAGTTGATCAAAGCGATCAGCTGCGTAGCTGCCTGCAAAGAGCTCAACAAAGGTCAAGGTTTTCAACGTGGGTAACGTACCTTGAGAATGGGCCGGGGACTGAAGCGAGTCGACAAGATATCGGGCTGAAAGGCATCAGGAGCTGTATGTGGTCAATTCACAAATCAGATATTACCGTACTAATGTGCGTACCGGACACCGCATGGTGGAACAACAAAGAAACCTTCTCCTCCAGTTGTGGCAGATATACCTTCAGAACGAAATCGTCCAACACTTCGCTTGCGGATCGTGCGCTTTCCAGGCCATCAGGTAGTACGGTTGCGACTTTATCCAAAAACGTGAGGGTCGGCTGGAACAAAACGCTGACATGAAATGCATCTGGTTTGATCAACAAACGATGATGTTGTCCGGCACCAAGAACACGCTCATCAGAACCAAGAGAGGACAGGGCACTCTGCACCACATTCTCCGAGGAACTTTGTACAAGTCCCGGCATGGTATCTCGGAGGACCCGTATGAGTTCATCCTCATGGCTTCGAAGGATTTTTCCTGTTGATTTAGAATCAGTATCCGCAAAACGAAAGATTCCCTATAGTCAATTCTATATTCAGCCGAGAGATCTGCTTATGATACCAGACGAATACTTTGAGCCTGTCTCGTGTAAATCGCCCTTCACGAAGTACCTCGTTGATGGAAGTGATTGGATTCCGACCCGTAACCGCGCTTCGTTCCTCGTCAGTCAGATAGTCGTTGAGCAGAGTTCGAACCTAACGTTTGCTGTCAACATTGACATCTCTTCGGTACTTAGAAGGAGGCACACCTCAGCCTGTATGAGTAACCACACATCGGCTATGGGAAAAAGAGTTCCCGGCTTGGCGCCAGAGGAGTCTCTAAATTCTCGTCTCTGAAAGTGAATTCGTTAATGCTTAAATAGGGTGAAATTAAGTTTGGTCACACTCACTGATCCAATTCGATTGGCTACTTCGAAGACTATGCGTAAACCTTGTGTCACGGCATCCAGCTTGGAATAAATTGTCCAGAAGAGGTCTTTTAGAATCTCCTGATCGTGACGCTTCGAGGTCGACTCCAGCGCGGCAAGGCGAAGAGTAGATGCCGTGGTTGGTGCACCCTTACGAGTAAGAGCGGTACGGACCGAGCTCGTAGCAGATTCGTCAGAAACAAAGATGTATCCTTCATCAGATTTGGATCCAAGGGCGGCAGTTGTGAGAAGGACTGAATTCCTCTTCGACTCGTCCGCACGCTCTTCGACTTCTTCAGTAGTCGACTCGATCAGCGAGAATATTTCGCCTTGTATCCGTTGCATAACAGAATCAAGAGCGCTTCCTAGTTTGCCTAGAATGGCTAGAGATTCCAACAGCGTCTCGATGTAGGTAAACGAATCTGCTTCAGGATTGACGTTGGAGTGGCCAATGTGCAGAGAACTACTTGGCACAGCCAATTTACCGAGGTTTGATGATGACGATGTTGATGCCGACAGCTCTTGCATACTGGCACTTGTAAAGAAGTTGGCATCGTCGAGGTCGTAAGGGGCGTCGTTCGTTCGGGTCGCTAGGCCGTTGAGGTAACGCGACAATCGGGTTCCTTGATTATTCTGAGGAAAAGATGTTAAAAGGGCCTGAATAGAAGGATTTAGGGCATTTGTTTGTGTCAATTGGTCTTCAAATACCACTCTCGGTACTGGATGCATTGTCTTCAGGGTAGTAGACTATACTATGAGGGATCACGCACGTATTGATTTACCAGGTGTATACGAAGCCCACCGCGTTTCACACCAAAATGACTTGAGGTAAAGATGATTGTGGAGCTCATCAACTAAAATATCTCGGAGTGCCTATAGGCGATGAACCTCATAGCAGATTGACGAGATGACCTGTTGAACTTACAGTTTCTTGTCCGAAGAGATATGCCCTTAAGTCTGTGACAGCACCGATTTCTTGCATGTCGGGTTTATTGATTAGCTTAAGGCTTCGTATCAGCAGGACTGAAGCCTGTATGAGACGCTTCTCTGAGATCAGAGCCTCGAGAGCATCCGGGACAGATTTCAGGTGTTCACTAGGATATATTCAGCGTCTGCGTGCAAGTGGAGAAGCTCTGCACACATTTGGTCTAATAGTTGCATCATTTCTTCTACAGTTTGCCCTCTAGCCCACAGTTGAACTAGATCTGCACGTTTGCTACCAAGGGATTCTTTGGTTTCTTGAAGGGCAACACGTGTTTCCTGGACCTGAGTTTGAGCTTGCCCTAGGTGGTTCAACAAAGCTGTATGGTGCGGCAACGCATCGGCGAAAGCCTTGTAATGCTCTACCCCAGCACTCTAAGTTGAAAGAAAGGCTGGAGAGAGAGTCACTGACGATCGACTGAACCTTTCAGAGCTTGTGACAACATTTCCTTGGTTTTCCTGAATGAGGACATGGTTTTGCCAATAGAGGCCTCGTCTAGCAAGGAGAGGGCTAGGTCTACGTTGTTGAACTGGGAGATGTCAAGGGTATTCCACAGCTCAACAGGGTTCGTAAGAGAGTATACTTACATCGGGATCAATGACAAACTCCCACTCGTCTCTGATCTGGTCGAGGATAGCTAAGGTGCATTCAGCAAGTTGTGCATGCGTGCTGAAGACCATAGAGTATTGATGCCTTGTACTGACCGTCGATTTCGCCTGTTTGAGCTTTTGCAGTGACCTTCTTGTAAGGCGTACGTTCTTTTGTTCGCGCCTGCCGCGCCTTTTCCCGCTCGACCTCCAAGCGACGTTCAAGTTCATAGTTGGCTTCATCACTGCCATTGGCGTACTCACGCCTGCGGAGATTAGTCTCTCCTGCGTCTCTGAAAGTAATCATGGCTGCAGTGAGAGCGGGAGAGGCCGTGGCAGACCAAAGTTGGGAATCTGGCAATTCGCTCGTCGCAGAGCGGGAAGGATCTGCTCGAGGATTGGTTTGAAGAGAAATGCTATTGTAACTACCTATGGGACGGTGTTGAACAGAAGCATCTGAGAGAGTTGTGCTGGAGCTGTCTCGACGTTCCCTCGCGTTCGAGTCGCTGACTACACGAGAGGATGTTGAGGTGCGTTCGGAAGCGGAGTAGTCAGAGGGTTGACGGCGCCTAAGATCCGATCTCTGTGGACGATTGGGACGATTCGAAGACGAGTAGGCGGCGTTGCTGGGGGGTGATGTGCTGGAGGGAGGCCTGGTGATCTGAAGAGGGCGGACCGCCGGGAGGGAGGTCGGGTAGTTGAGTGGGTTTGGGAGGGGGCTGGATATCGACGGAGTACGACGTGGAGTCGGCTGCAGCTCGGGCGGCACGCGCGACATGGTCCTCGTCGTCGACCTCGAAGCTGTCGTGCTCTGAAACTAAATTCGACCTCCACCGTTCCTCTTCCCTTTTCAACCGCCCTACACCGCTTCGCTGGCACTACCTTCAGTACTCTGTTTCTGTTCATTCCAGACGTGCAGGCCAAAGTCTTTTGTATCCTCGCGATCCATCCGACCTTGTGTTCGTCTCTAGGAAAGCCCGAGCACATCGACTTTTATACACACTTCCTCGACACTATCTACACTTGCCATCCACTCATGACCCCATCCTTGGCCTCGACACATCCTCCTTCAACCCTCCACGCTTTGCGGTTTAATTTGGCGTCGCAGTTTCAGAACGCACTCAGCATATTCTTCAAGGATGTCGCTCAATCCACATTTGGTCCCTCTGTCAGGGTAGTTCTGGCCGGAAGCCGGACACAGCGTCAGCGGTTCTTGTTTGTTTCTGACTTGACACTTGTCGCATGTCATTCCCACTGTCCTACCAAGGTTTAGGAACTGCGTCCCAATACCACATTCCACCTGTTTCTGCTGTTTCCCGCTGTTACGGATATTGAAAACACTCCCGTTGAACGGCAAGAGACTCCATTCGTAAAGTCCTCACCCCGGTTTCTTTGTCTCATCTACCGAGATGTGTCATATGATGACAGTGGCTCTTCCATGCACCATTAGGCCAGCCTTGCAAATTGTCTCTACTATCTCCCTGTGCAAAGCCCTGGCATGTTGTTTCCTTCGTACCCTCCTTCTCTGCTCAATACCCCGCATTCATTCGTGCGGTCGCCCTCTCAGCAATGTCGATCGCTCACAACGAGACGAACATTATTCATCGGTTGGACTCAGCTTCTTGACGGGTATAAGGATCGGTCATGGCTGTATTCTGCACAGTACGATGATAGGTTACTTGAAGAGGCCGTGATCCTTGGAGCATTTAGAGGAGACAGGGCCCGCGTGTACCAACGGTCTTGGACAGATCATAGCGAAGAGATAGGGGAGGTATTGTTACCATGTAACATTACGTAATAAGACTTCAATGCTGTCATGTGACAGAAGTGTTGACAAAGCAAGCGTTTTCAAAGTTGCAGCGTGTTACGGAACGCGTCGGATTCAACGCGCCCACCAGCCTGTCGCGATGGCTCTGAACGGTCCAACGCTCCCTTCCAGTCCTTCCGGGCTCTCCCCTCTCACTTCTGTAGAACATAGTACGCCTCCCTTTCGTCACAAGCTCTCCGTGCCAACATACCCAAGAGCCCGATGCTACGTAATCCCACCACCGCTTTCTCCCTCTATGAAGATGCTCTACCAGCAAACCCCAGATTATCTTGGTGGCGATCCCGAATTTGCGCGCAGTGACCTCGATACTATCATTGGCGAATACCCAATTGACAGCCAGGGTAAACCTTCGCATTATTTTGTGCGTTTTAAAGACGGTCTTGCACGAAGAGTCGGTCGCAGCTCCTCTCCCTCTACCCTTATGTGGGGTCTAACTCTCTTTAGGTCTCTTCGCGTGCATTTCTTGCTCATTACAGTGACCTCGTCGATGAGTATCGTGCGTTCTGAAAAGTTGCCTTTCGCCCTGTTGTCTTAAATTCCTTGCAGAACGCCAAAAGACACAGGGTCTGCTTGACCACTTTGATCCTGCTTCAGATGATGTCCACGAGTATTCACGAATGAATGCTAGGATACCAGTCAACACAGCCACCCACATCGTAATCCCAGAAACATCCTCCGAAAGTGGCATATCTCAGTCTTCTCCTTCCGATTCTCTAACGGAGCAAGACAGTGACGAAAGTGGTGACGAGGATTATACTAGCCAAGTCTCAATTCGCAAATCTGCTCGCCTTGCCGCAGTCAACAGAGAACTCACACAAAGCAAGCTTCCATTTAGCCCAAAAAAACTTCGCAGAAATCGCATACAGCGAGAACGATCGATTTCTGACTCTGGGGATGACCTAGGTGGCTATAGTCAAGTAGATTCTGATGTAGAACTTCATCCGCTCAGGAAGTCGACCCGTTCGCGGAAGAGTGTCCGCTCTAATTTTGCTAATATTGTTGATGAGGAAGAGTTGGGCGAAGATACCTCCCATGACAGCCCTCGACATAAACTAAAAACACGAGAAACCGGGAAAAAACCCAAAAAGAAACGGTTTCCTATGGCTCGTCCTGTTTATGGACACTTCCGTGATGTTGCCGATCTGGACTTCGATTCTTACGAGGACGGACCAATATCTTGCCTTCGCGCTCACCGAGACTTTTGCGAAAAATGTCACAGGCCTCCTGCCCACGAGCAATTGACAGAGATGAAGAGAGGCAGGCGAAAGACCAAGGTTAACAAAGGTGGATCAGATGACGATGAAGATCATATACGAAGTTTGGGAGGCTGGGTTCGATGGTTTGCATATCTAAGGGATCTACCCCTTCATCTTGTTGACGTGATTTTACAGCCTTAAATGCCCTGTTGTTGCCCACTGGAAGTGTCTTGCAAAAGCTCAAAGGGATGAAATTACGCGCGCTGCTCGTGTTCGTGATGAGGATCGGTTGAAGGCACAAGAACAGGAGGCCAGTGAGCCATCGACTGATGATTTACCGGATCGCAGCGAGCTTGCCACCAGTCAAACAACTGACTTCATCTGTGGATTGTGTATGAAGGGTGGTATATGCATGGGATGCCTAGAAGTGGCTCTGGAGCCCAACCCATCTCTTGCGAACAAGCCACCTTCCTCCCTTGAGCACACACAAACTGAATCTCCTGACATTGAAATGGTCGATAATACTCCACCTATTGGGGACGATACTTCGCTGCAGTCTTTCCAGCAACTTCTTTTTAGGTGTTTTTCTTGCCGGCGACTTGCTCATTATCGCCACCTGCCCGTCCCAGAAAATGCGGCTTGGGATGACGCGGACATTGCAAGTTATTATCAAGGAGAAACTGACTGGCGTTGTGCAGACTGTTCTTCATACGTCTATCCACTAGATCGAATTCTAGCTTGGCGACCTTACCCTCCAGATGCTGTTGAACCCACTCTAGCAAACCCTCCCAATGTCAAGGCTCCTCTTCCCCGAGAATACTTAGTAAAATGGGTAGACCGGAGTTATCGACGGACGCAATGGGTGCCCCACATGTGGTTGGTTTCGACCAACTTATCGAAACTAAAGCACTTTCTTACCAAGGGCCCTAAAGTTTCGCTTCTCGACGAACTAGTATTAGATGAGACGGCTATGGATGTCGACAAGCTTAATGGTGTCGACAAGCAACCCATTACCTTTGAACCTAGCACATACGTTATTCCTGAAGCTCATCCTCCAGTTGAGCTGAAGCACATCGCACTCGCACCTCTACCCGATGCTGAGCGTCGAATCCCTTTAGCTTGGAAGACTGTTGACCGCGTTCTTGATGTGCGGTTCTGGAAGTTCTCGTCAAGCACAAACGGGAAACATAAGAAGGATGACGCTTATAGAGGCCAATTCAATAGATCACACCTTAATCCCCTACAAGAGCTAGAGCGGGCTTATGCAGAGGGCGAACAACCTGATGAGTCTTTGATGGAGGAGTTGGTTGACTGGTTGGCGAGGACCAGGGAAACTTTATCGGTTGAGCACATCGACAAAGTCGTATGGGTATTTGTTAAGTGGAAGGACTTGGGATATGAGGAAGGTCAGGATCCCGACGTATACTTGGTGATACTTTTTTTCAATCCTCAACAGCAACCTGGGACTCTCCACCTCGCTGCGGAGAGCCAGGGTATGGCGCCTATGAACGTGCATTTCAACATTTTATCGATTCCCAGAAAGTTTTCGTTAAAGGGACACGAAAAGATATTGAGCAGCTGGAGGCTCGTGTAGACAACGGTTACGGTGCCTTTGCTCTCAGACGAGATCTCGATGAGCAGCCTGATCTCGGGCAGAGTAACCAGCTTAGGCTCATGAAATTCCAGGTGTGTGGGTTTAGTCTGATTAAATACATTGCTCATAGACTCACAGATCGATGGGTATAACTGGCTTTGCGACAACTGGTGGAATCGTCAGCCTTCCATACTAGCCGATGAAATGGGTTTGGTTCGTCGTTTGTGGCTTTCTTCTGCTTTCTCTGATGCTATTTGTGTAGGGAAAAACTGTTCAAATTGTTACGTTTCTTGGGACATTAGTCGAAAAGTTCAACGCAGCTCCTGCGCTCGTTGTTGTCCCAAATTCTACGATCACCAACTGGGTTCGGGAGTTTTTGCGCTGGACTCCCAGGCTCAGGGTTGTACCTTTTTTTGGGGAAGCCAAGTCGAGGGACGTGGTCATGCGATATGAACTATTTCATGAACGGAAGCGCGAACCAAAATACCACATTCTCGTCACTACGTATGAAACGATCACGAATCCCAAGGATTTCGCTACTGTTTTCAAGAGTGTAGGTCGCTGGGAGGTTCTGGTGGTTGATGAGGGCCACCGCCGTGAGTGGCTCTGTAATAGTTGTAAATCTTGATTTTATTTTGCGTCCTAAGTCAAAAACGAGAATAACCTACTCTTCAAAAAATTAAACGAGCTCAAGCTAATCCATCGGGTTATCATGACAGGGGTAAGTCAAGATTTATCTATCTTAACTTTTCGTTCGATGACCTCTTTCAGACCCCGCTAAATAATAACATTCGTGAACTTTTCAACTTGATGAATTTCCTTGACTCCGATAAGTGGGAGGACCTTGAGGCGCTGGAGAAGGAGTATGAGGAACTCAGTGAAGACCTAGTACGCCAATTGCACACAAAACTAAAACCATACTTTCTTCGTCGCATCAAAAGCGAAGTTCTTCAGCTCCCACCCAAGGTATTTACATCCCTCTCGAGTATTGTCCCTTGAACGTATATTCGGTCAGAACGAGGTTATCATACCACTCTCGATGACTTCTTTGCAGAAGGAGATCTATCGATCAATTCTCAGTGAAGTTTTGACACAATGTGTATGGGCTGTGGAATTAACCCTACCTCAGGCCAGAATTTAGATATTCTCAAACACCTCACACAAGTGATGGTCGTCAAAACGGGTCGTACAGGCACCTCTCGGATGAATATGAACAACATGTTGATGCAGCTGCGAAAGTATGTACTCATGCGAGTTGCCATTGTCATTCTTACGAATAGCGCCAGGTGCATCCAACACCCATACTTGATCTCAGATGATATTGAGCCTCGTGGCCTTGAACCACACGAGGCCCATGAGAAGCTGATCGACGCTAGCGCGAAGCTTCGACTACTACAGTCGCTGTTGTCAAAACTCAAGGCAAGAGGACACCGTGTACTTTTATTCAGCCAAGTAAGTTACATTTCTTCGTGTTGTCTGAGTGTCCTCAATCGATTTCTTCAGTTTGTCATTGCTCTGGACATCATCGAAGACTTCCTAAGAGGTGAAAACTACAAATACCTTAGACTCGTGCGGTCATCAGCTTTTCGATGAGTGGATCCCTGCTTAACGCCATCTAGGACGGCGAAACTAAACAAGCAGTCAGACAGAAGGGCATGGACGAGTTTAATAAGCCGGATTCGGAATATTTCATATATCTGCTTACCACTCGTGCCGGTGGTGTTGGTATCAACCTCTATACGGCGGACACAGTGATTATATATGACCCGGATTTTAATCCGCATCAGGCGAGGGGACATTCCTGTGTCCTTAGCTGCGTGACTAATAATTATATTGTAGGACCTTCAAGTATGAAGATAGTTTGCTTTTTTCTTGTCGTGTTCTGAATATATTCAGGCAATTGCTCGTTCGCATCGCTATGGCCAGCAGAAGACGTGCCTCGTATTTAAACTTATGGTGAAGGACTCTGCCGAGGGTAAGCACTGTTGCCTTCGGTATTACTGTTGTCTCATGGTTCGCAGAACGAATCATGCAGGCAGGCAAGAAAAAGCTAGTCCTTGATCATCTGATCGTACAAAAAATGGATGACGACGAGAATGGCGGCGATGACCTGAAGTCTTTTCTCACCTTCGGTGCGAAGGCACTCTTCGAAGAAGGGGACCAGAGCTCAAAAGAGATTATATGTGCGTAGTGCCCCGACTCTCTTTACAGGTCCCAGCTTAGCCACCACACTCAGACACTGACCATGACCTTACTAAACTCATCGAAAGAACAGAAGTTGAAGGGGACAAAGGAAACATCAGTAGTGAGCCTGGTCTAAAGTTCAACTTTGCTAAGGTATGGGCAGCGGATAAGGACGACTTGGAGGATATCGGGGACACCGTTCCCGACATCGACCATGGAGATTCATGGGCACAGACACTAGAGCGTATCGCTGCAGAGGGGCCTGTAGCCAAAGAAAAAGAGGCAACAGGTCGTGGTGTTCGCCGGAAGGCTGCTGCCGCTTTTCCTCAGGTTCGTCCAAGAGGTCTACCTGCGCTGCGTTCTA
>JBBPKD010000331.1:0-23745 GCA_038089075.1 Singerocomus inundabilis
ACAGCCTTCATACCAGACTTTTTCAAGTGCTGGCAGACTGTATTAGGATTGAGAGATTGGTTAATAATGTTGGAAAGAGTTTTGGCAACCTAAACAGCAGTTTCTGCCTTGTCACTTGAAAAAAAATAAATACTATGCTGAATATTGATAGGAGAAAGTTTGGATGGGTAACCACCAGAGGACTTTTCTAGGTTTGGGCACTCTTGGGAGTAAAGCATAGACACAGTAGAGATATTGAGGCCCATATGAGAGGCAATAGAGCAGATAGAATGTCCAGCATAAAGCTGAGCCAGAATAGTAGCTTTTTGATCAATAAAAAGAGATTTCATAATGGTAAAAGTAGGAAAAAAAGGAGTGTGGGAACTGTTTGAAACTCAGATATAGTATATGTTTGCTTATAGTATTAAACAAATGCAAATATTCACATATATACATGAAATCTCATGCATAATTTAAAAGTGAATAAACTGTTGCAATAAGATTACTGTTTTATAATGGCTATATCTCAGCAGGCCCTAAGTGGAATGACATGACATAGGGGGCAATGTTGTAGCCACGAGTATGTACATTAATTCATCTCACCAACACTAAGCACAATTCCCACATATAAGTGCAATATGCTTCATGTATTGAATTGAGGTCAAACATTGCAATAGTTTATTCACTCACTGTAGCTGTCCAGCACCCCTCATTTCCAACACTCTAGGTTCATCCCCATACAGAAGATGCCAGGTCACCTAACAGAACCACAGTGGTTAGGGTTGGGCAGTGTAGCTCCCCTTATGGTCCACAACAATAAGTGAAGTGGTGGGTAGAGTTAAACTCTCTTCATTTTGTAGTAAAGAGATGAGTTCTTCCACATCAGCATGCTGTACCAGGTGACCAGTGTTGTGAACTTACAAATTATTATGACCATTCTTTTTCCCTAATCACATGACCCTTCTGTCCCTTCACATCATCACTCCATCCCCTGTCACATCTTCACACCTTCACTCTCTTCACCTCTTCATGACATCACACTGATCTCATCACTCTTCGATCATCACCTACAAGCTACCATGCCTTCTACATCTCCGCCCTTACCTTCCGATCAGTACGATCACTTTCATGACCCTGCAAGATCCTTGATGGATCTCTGCCACGATCATCCTCCTGATCTTTCACATCTTGTGATTGATCATCCATTTCATATTCTAGCATGAGGTATGCTTCTGACCTTCTCAATATCATGCCTTACATTGTGTTTGCATTGAGGCCAGCCTTACCGCTGCCTCATGGACTTTACCCTCTACCCTATAGCTACATACAGTAATACCCTATACCCTAAATACAGTCACAGCTTGGTCTGTGCATCCTCCTATACCATATATAAGGGGTTATGAGTTGGCTGGTGTCCCCCCAGCCTAATCCACTTGTTACCTCTTCTACCCTGCCTGCAAAGGTGGCCTAGTGAAGTTAAGCAATAACAAGTAGTCAGCGGTTATTTGCCTGCCTGCCAGCAATGGTGCCCAAAAGTGAGGCTGCTTGGAGATAAAGCCAACCTCTCCCTCATCCAGTCCAGCCAGCAAGCTCATATCCCATGTCAAGGCTTATCCCTGTCTTGTGGTACGCAAACCAGTCTTTACCAGTTTATTAAGTTATTTTCCAGAAGCCTCTGTGGCTTGGCAGCACCGCACCATACAGGGTGATACCCTCCAGATAATCACGCAATCACCCAAGAGCCCTCTTGGCTTGAACATGATTATGCTTGCAGATAGCTGCAAATATTAGGATGAAGACAGAGCACTGTTGCAAAAGTACAGTTGCTACTATAGCGTTGCAATAGTATACTAGGAGATCTCATTGTAGTGGGCCCCCCCATCATCAGCCCTTTCATCATATCTGTATCCCCCTCTCCACTGTCCAAGCACTCTTCCTCCTGACATCTTGGTTCATGCCCCATAGCAAGAGTTCCAGGTCACCCGACGGGACCCAGTGGTTTAGGTTAGGCAGTGTAGCTCCTTTGTGCTTGCAACAACCAGTCTGTCTCTAATAAGTGACACCTAAGACATTTTGAACATATCTCACTATCTCTATGATTTCCATGTGATGTTTCAATTGCCTCAGGCACTCTTGTCTTTTCTCTGTGTTGGGCCTCATGTGATATAGGCCAAACATGCTGGAAGGAAGAGGTAGGGCAGGGTCCTGAGTGTAGAGAACTGCATTATCAACATATGGAATATACAGAGAAAAAAGATGACTGGGTAGTTCTTCACTATTTACAAGACTGTTTATGCCTTCTGAATAGACTAGATCTGGATTGGTGACTTCTGGAGTGGTGACTAGGCTCAGAGGATCTTTGTTCTCATTCTGGACACTCTCTTCTGAGATGTCCACCTCTGCAAAAGCTACAAATGATAAAGGAATCACCTATGTGTCTTCCAGTATGCCATATATTTCCATTATCTCTTCCAAGTTGTTGAAGAGTCCTTTGATTGCTATTTAGTGGTTCAGTTGCAACATGAAAAGTATTATTGTGTACTGGAAGGTCAACTTGTCTAGAGATTGGTCTTTCTTCATGAGTACCATGGGAGACACCATGGAGGAGTTCATTGACACTCCTGAAAACATTTGCAAGGCCTGGATAAAAGGGAGACCAAGAGGTGAAAGCAAGGTTGGAGTCCAGGGAGAGTTGGTTGATTGAGAGAGAGAAAAAACAGCCATAGTAGGGTAATGCTGGAGGAGAAAGAAGAGTAGGAACAAGATTGTTCCTATGAATGACACTTGATGGTTGGCCTTCATGGCTGTTTCTTTCAGATGGAGGAGTAACAATGATAGGAGAAGGATGAGGAGGATGAAAGGGTCAAGGAGATAAGATGCCCCTTGTTAAGAAGTTATATGATGGATGGTGGTGCATTATTGTAGGAAGATGGTTGTGAAGCAGGAGTGAAACCAGTGTTAATCTCCACTTGTGCCTTAGAAACTGTGTGAAAGGAAGTTGGTGGAGTTTTCTGATTCCTGGTCTGATTGATCTGGGCTAATCTAGTGTATAGGTTTTGAAGAATCTCATCACTAGATCTATCTTTCAATAAAAGTGTTCTTTGGTCTCTTGTTAGTAGAGACAAGATAACTTGATTTGGAGTGGCCAAATGGGGTCCAGAAGATGAAGGTTCAGAAGCAGTTGAAACTTTAGTTTCAGAACATTGGGAGGAACCAGAATCTGAGAAGAAAAACTGTTGCAGATGCTAGGACGCTACACTGCCTAACCCTAAACCACTGTGTCCCATCAGGCAACCTGGTACTCTTGCTACAGGGCTGAATCTAGAATGTTGAATAGGAGGGAGTGCTGAACAGCATCATGGGAAGCACAGGATAAAAGAGGGGGCAGATAAGAGAGGGGGCCCACTAAAACAAGATCTCCTAGTGGACTATTGCACCACTATAGTAACCAAGCTACTCTTGCAAGCTGGTTCTTTCTTCCTCCTAATACTAGGGCCTAATGCCACTAGCATAATTGTATTCAGCTCTTGGGGTGAGGAGTCTGAGCCTTGGGTAATTGTGTGACTGTTACCAGGTTGTCAACCTTCATAGCTAATATCAGGTGCCACCTGTAATGCCTGAAGGCCATTCTATCTGGAATAATTTAGTAAACACAAATGACTGGATTGCATACTGCAAGGACTGGGATACATCTTAACTGGAATACAAGTTGGATCTTGCTGGCTGGACTGGGAGAGGGGGAGGGAGGCTTTATCTCCAAATGGCCTCACTCCTGAGCACCATTGCTGGCAGGCAAGTGAATAACCATCTGCTACTTGCTGTGCTTGACTTTACTAGGCCACCAGTTAAGGTAGGGTAGAAGAGGTGACAAGTGGATTAGGCTAGGGGATAACAGCCAACTCATAACCCCTTATATATGGTACATGATTGTGCACAGATCAAGCTGTGGTTATCTAGGGTATACAGTAATTAAGTATGGCTATGTAGGGTAAAGGGTAAGGTCCATGAGGGAAACACAAGATAAGGCAATGAGATGAGAAGGTCAGAAGCATACCTTATTGCTAGAATGAAAGAAATGAAAGATCAACACAAGATGTGATGATCAAGGATGTAAATCATGGCAGAGATCCCATCAAGGATTTTGCAGGGTCTTGACCAATCAATCAGGGAAAACAGATATAAAAAAGGCATGATAGCCTTGAGGTGATCATGATAGGAGAAATCAGTGATGTCATGAAAGAGTGAAGAGAGTGTAATGATGTGAAGATGTGACAGGGTGAGGAGGTGAAGTGTGAAGGGATGAAATGGTCATGTGATCAGGGAAAAAGAATGGTCATGGAAATTGAAGTACAATTCCCATATCATAACAAAAACCTAGATGGAGCTACAGAGAGATTGTGAGTACTAACCCAATTTAATTTGGTAATCTTGATTGGATGATTGGTTTGTTTAGTATTGGGTCAGAACTAATCCTAAAGACCATTGAAGATGATACAATGTTCCTTTCTCTCTGTACTTGCTCTAAGGCAGTTAGACAATCCCATCCACTTTGTGCATCAAAATATGCATTGGTGGTTAGTGCCAGCCACTTTATAAGTGAGCTGATCATGTAGGGATGTTTAAACCTTCATACTGCAAGCTCCATAAGAGCCTTAAGCTCTGCTAGTGCCTATTCTGCTTGTGACATCACAAATATTGAATGATAGTATGTGATTTATCAAGTAGACTGAGTGAGGCTTATAACCTGACAGAATGGAAGAGATATACCCATTCTGATGTGCACAGGCAGCAATGGGATAGTAGGAATTACATCAAGTGAGACTTACTTGACTTGCAAAAGTGCTTGGTAATGAAGCAATGGTTTTGAGGTGATTCCTAACACTTTATAGAGTGAGTGGCAGTATGTATTCACTTAGAGAAAAGTCCTCTTGTACATGTGGGTTTATATACTTGCTAACTAGTGTTATCTAATCATGTATGACTGATCCTAATGGCCTCATTCTGAGTACATATGATACCAGTATCACATCAGTATGATGCAATCTGCCTAGTCATAAATATTGCTAAGTGTATGACTCAGATATGGTGCAATACTTAGCCATAATGATGTCTTTCTATTGTGATTACTAAGCATCTGAGTCTTCCATAGTCAGAATGACTAGGATCAAGTCAGATTGACTCAAAGGAGTCAGTAGAAGTCAGTATGACTCTTGGGAAGTCATATTCTAGACTTAGTTAGATTAGATAGTTACCACTCTCTTTGATCTCAGATTAGATCATGATCTAGAGCGCACTTATCTTATCTATGATCACTTCGTCAGGAGTAGGCGAAGGCCGTGACCACGGCGAATCCACTATGACATCACCCACCGATAGGGATTGTGATAAGGTTTTGGTCAGCAAGAAGCGGGACAGCAAATCCTCTCCAGATCTACTGAACAGTATCTTTGCAGAAAGGTATCACCTTATCGCACGCCCTACGATATGGAAACGACGGGAGCTAGTTGATCTTCCATCTCCATGTACACTAACTCTTCGGCCCAAAGCAGAAATGGATCCACCCGACGTGCACGCCCTTAGTGGCCGAGCAATCCTAAGTGGGTTTGTCCCCACACCTGATCCGGAAGACATATCTGACCCAATTCCGCTGAACGTGAAGCGATCAGTTTCTGCAGTGTGCGCTAGCATAAACTATTAGATGTACGTGCGAAAAACGGGACTCCAGGGTTGTCAACATGCCCTGTTTGCTGCTATCGTAAGCCGGCGAACTTCGACGGTAGGTAGCATCAAGTGTGCTCTAGGACAGGTGAAAGAGCGATCGTAACGGCGGTTTCTAGCCTCCGAAGGCCTCCTCAAAAGGGTTGCCGCTTCCTTGATCCAGACTCTCCACGGCCAGTCAAGTGGACTACACAGATTATATAGGGTGTAAGCAGGCCAAGCCAAACCAGCATACAAGAACCGAAGCACAATGGAACTGGTAGTCGAACAAAGGAGCGAGAATGCCTTTGTACATAAGTACAAGTCTCAGGTATATCGGAGTGGCTATAAGAAAGAGATAATACTGCTCCTAGAAGTCTACCCAAATGACAACCCAAACCAAAGATAAAGACATACACTTAGTAAACCCCTGGAATCAAGACATGTGGAACTCTTTTGGTATACTCGACCCAGTATTTACCATACTTCTCGGCGCAACGCTTCTGATCGCGATGAGTGCGGTGGACAAGCAAGGAGGTGATGAATATCATGTAGGTCCAAGGAACGAGATCTCGAGTACCACAAGCAGCACAGGCGGCGAAAGGCAACATCAAGTCTCCAGTATAATTTGCATGTCGAACGATACCCCACCAACCTGACAGGAGAAAACCCGTGGAAAGTTAGCGAAGATCGGGCATAGAAATTTTGACATACCAGAACACAGCAGTATGCTTTGATGAACTTTACCATCACCAGTGGTGTATTGAGCCTTGATAACGTCTGCCTTCTTGCTCCATACAAGGCAATCCCCATTGGATTTGCGGACCTTTTCTTTCTGGTCGTTGGCGGAGCGAAATATGTAGTAACCGAAGAGACCCATGAACATCAGAATGCCGAAGGACCACGAATCAAGTTGATGAGGATTCACGGATAGATACTGAGCTTGTAAGGTATACATGAAAGGCAGCCTGACAGAGCCGCCCGAGGAGAGATTAAATCCGAAACGTTCATGTGCAACATCCTGTCATTCATCGAGAAATGAGAACGAAATCGATTTCGCTAGCGTTGGGAATCAATAAGACGAAACCTCAGCTTACCTTAGTTTGGAGATACCAGTCCTCGTTATAGAAGAAATCAAGAACGTAGAGCGCGTGGATAATGTTGACGACGGTCATTGAGTTCGTGCAGTAGCCAAATTTTTCGTACTGATAAGCAGTAAATGATATATTTCTGCAAAGCAGCGACGATACGGTCACCGATCAGAGTAAGTCAAGTAAACCAGAACAAGAGCAGGTCACCTACATGAGGGTCCGGGCTATGATACTAGGGCGTCCGTGGTGGAACAGCTTAAGATCAACGAGCTTCCCAAATCGTGGATTCAACTCTATACCTATATACAGATCATAAACGAAAGAACCTGCGAAGCGGGGAAGTGAGCATATATGACTCATATTTTATGTGAAGTCAGACTAACCACTGAACTTGCAATCGCCAGTATAGGAAGGGGCGACATGAGCCTTCATATACACAAAGAAGGCAAGAAGATATCCGTAGATATTAGCGCCGATCAGCATCCCGCCAAAGTTCATTGCGATAACCGAAGGCTCCCTGTCAAAATGTCAACTTGGGCCCATTGTCATTCCAGTGCTTGTTGAATGGATTAGCTTACCACCACTTGGCGACATAAGCGCCGTAAAAGAAAAGTCCATGAGTGACAACCCACGTATTCAGTCCATTGACTGTATACGGCAAGATATGTCCGGCAGGAGTTGGTTGTCCATGGCCAGTTTTTCCCGGCAAGGCGATATGCAACATAGCTTGGAAGAGAATCCATGCGGTAAGGATCTTGAAGGACTCGATGGTGTATTGGGGTATACATAATTTGTAGCCGAAAGCCAAGATGAGACTCAGGATAGATCCATTACTGTTGTGGACGGCACCATGCGTCACGAATACAGTGAGGGGACAGAATATCATGGTAGCAAGCGAATTGATAATGCGGAAAGTGGATGGACGTTGATTGCGGGCCAATGTGGGATTGACAGATGCGGTGAGCATACGGTCGGTCCTCTGCGGTCCTGCTTCTTCTTCGGGATCGATCTTGTCTAGAGCCTTGTGACTCTGTTGAACGCATATTAGAAACGGGTTGAACCATATCAAAAACTTGGAGGCTCAGAAGAGTGGCTCAGAAAAAAAACTCGTAGATGGGCTGGCCCACGTCGGAATAGTCCAACGTATATGTTTGACGGCATCAAAGTGCCTGGTTGCCAACAGCTGACAGCTGAGTTTGCGCGGAGCGGGAGTTGAAAATACGTATGGTGTCGTTGTAAATCCCACGAAAATGTTCACAGGAATATTCTTGTAGAGACTCGCATTATACACGCACAGACGATCACGAAGAAGCCTCCTGGAGATGACCTCGCTTTCCTGCCCATCCGCCTTGGCAGGCATTCCTACCATCTCGACAACAAACTCCCTGGTCAAAAGGCCTCGAGTCAACAAAACAAACTTGGGAGAAGGCGAGGGCAGAACCAGGGGAAACACAACGCACTAGTACAAATGAATGCGATGTGACTGGCATACCACATGGCCGTCATAAGACCACCGCCATTCCCCAGGTGTGCGAGAACCTGACTTACTAGTCCAGGAACGATGAGCTCGGGTTGTTCTTCATGGAGCATAGTGTGACGTTGTCGGCATTCGCTTGCATCCTTAGAGGTATAACGTCCTTTGGGACGGGGTTTGCAAAGTTGTACGTGCTGTTCCCCGACCCCGCAAGCGGTGTTATAATACACCATCAACTCAGTCTATGCGGTAGATATCAAAGTGTCACACGTCTCATAAGGATGAAGTGGATGCTGTGGACCCAATCCCTGTCAACCACGTCGACCGAAAAAAAGTATAGGATCACCGGTCTGTTGCTAGGCCAATGACCTTGCCGGGAGGAAGCACATAGACGCTGTGATTCGGAAACAACTGTGACCGGTGCCCAGCGTAACAGAGCTGACAGTGGAGGATCGGAATATGGGATATTGTCAAGCATCTAGCTTCCTCGTAGAAGCTCAGGCACCATGTTGATGTTCATTTCGGCCTTGCCTGGTTCAAGGATACCTGAAGCGCCAAGCGAGAATGACGGGCGCACATTTTTCTCCTTGTAGGGATGCACGAAAGGTCCATATGTCATCGTGGGGTCCTGATCTGGCGCACCCATGTACCTCAAGACTGTGAAGTTTTAGCCTACCCTCGAATGTCTGGTTCAGACGATTAGGCAGCGCGTGAATCCAGTAATTGTCCACGTCCTGGTTGGCAATCACCACTACAGAATATCATTTCCCTGCGTACACTACCAACGAATCGACGATCAATGGTTCCGTCTCAATCGCTGTCATCAAGTGCCCATCGATCGTGAACTTGTACCTTGGATCGTACGATGCTCCTCGTAATGCGGAACTGATAGCGTTTCTCTTGCCCGATATTGATCACAGTGAGCGATATGATAAGCATCGAATTTGAGTTAATCAGACCAGCTAGCTCCGACGAAGGTCTATGGTACCTGTATAACCAAAATCAAACACCCATCACGAACAAGGTATTACAAATTACGTACCAGTCAGAAAGCTATCTGCTAATCGGTATAGAAGAATTCAACGAAAACTTGAACTGACACACCATCGTCCACGTCATACCAGTCCTTATGGATCACAACTAGCGGCCCTCTCAGTCTATCACAGTACTGAGTTGAGACGTGTGGGTGGTACCAGTATGTGCCAGTCTGATTCATTGCGTTCAATCGACGCAAAAACTTTTGTTTGGTTTTCTAGGATACTGGTTGACACCGGCAGCGCCATTGGCTCGATTAGACTTTCTCTGATAGATACCATGCTAGTGCTGTGATTAAATCGGTATAGAAAACGGAACGGGAGTAATTAGTCACACTGACCACACGCGGCATATTCATTGATGTGTCGTTGAGCCAGTTCACCACATTGGTTTTGAGGTTGTCACCCTCCAAAAATCAGAACAGTCAGGATCTTGTAATCATCGGTTTAGGGAGAAACACTACAGCAATGAATGATGCTAGGAAGGTTCCTCCTGCAGGTACAGTCTTAACGGACATCAATGCCATCGAATACTACAAGTATAGAAGCACCACTCACGACCGAGAGAAACCATCGGGGGCAATGACCTTGTTTACTATGTCCAGCTCTGCTACGAGTCCGAGCACATTCGGTTTGCTGAGGAACTGTCTTCGCGAGCTGGATGCGGTAGAAACTGAGGCTATAGGCAAGTGGAGTAGGACCAGCACCAATACATGATAAGACGTGGATGGATGAGGGTAACCTCACGGAATCCGGATCAACTCTGCGAGCTGGGGTAGAGGGAGAACTGTAAAGGGAGTGAATTTTCATTGGTCCCAGGTGGCTGTTTGGATCAATCTCCTATACGATCTCAGGTTGATGGAGTAGGAATAAAACAGTACCTGACTTACAGTTGAATTTCCGTGTGTCCCGCGTCTCCGTAGTCCTATTGACATGTCACACTTCACCGCTTAAGTGATGTGTCGTTTCGAGTGCCATATACGTCTCAGGAAAGAAATCAAGCTGGCGGCATATGTCGTGTACCGGATCTCAGTGTAAGCCTTAGCGCACTTGCGTTCGGTTAGAAATAGGACATGACACTGCGCTTCCGATACCGCCAGCGAATGGGTTGACCTGAATAGCTTTGGCGCCTGTGACCACTTGTTGCCGAATCAACTATATTATGGCTGGTACCCGCGCTCAGCCTGAAGCAGTAAGCCCTGCTATGCGACCGTGGCGCATCCCTGCCGTTAACGAAACAGAGTCTGATGGTGCCTGGATCTGCCAAGTTCGAGTGTCAAGGAACATCTGTTTCAAACTGAAAAACGTACTACAGCGTACCAGGTTGTGAGGGCAGCTAGCAAGAAGGAAGTTAGATATGAACTATTGATCACTATATACTGACTCATTACTCAAGACCAACGATGCATTCCCCGAGCAAACGACTCGCGTTTACGCTGCCGCAACCTGGGAGTCTTTGATAATATGTTGGGCTCGTGTCGTGGTGACCGATGAAAATGTTCCACCGTGTCGGATAATTCCGTGTATCAACCTTGCGTCACCTATGACGAAATCTTGACTACACGAAGTCGGCGAGTGGTTAACCTTCACCTTTCCGCCATCCTCGCTGTGCTTCATGTGTCTCATGATGATGATCTACCTTGCGTAGTCACTATTACATCTACGTGAGGCTGACTGCTTTGAAGTTTCTGTAAGCAATCCGATCCTCAAGTTGCCAAGCGCCTTCATGGGCGCGAGGTCGCGCACTGTAATATCCCCGCTTTCTATGCACATGGTGCGCGGCTCTTTTGTCCGAAAATGGTCCCCAGCCTTTCCTAGCACATAGGCGTGACTGCTCCAAGGCAACGCAGCGTGGTGCTCTGTGACCTGCTCATCTTGATTCCAGATGGCCGTCATCTTCAGAGACGACTGGTTCTGTGTGACTCTATCACTGTAAGTTACCACATACAGTGTATCATAGTAGACATAAATTTAATGAGTTCCCAAGAAAAAAAAAGGTGTACATCATCCGGCCCGGCTTCGGCCTAATTTTGCAAATGTACGTTGATCCGGAACTTTGATGGCCGATCATATGGTGACGCAAGACATTCTTGATCATCTCACCACCATAGATCATCAAGGAAGTACAGAACTGCTCGCTTCAGGGACAGGCATGCACGGAGAACGAGGTGGACACGTCACCAGCGGCAGCGCAGCAGGATTGGTAATCGAACGGAGTACATAACATGTTATTCACAAAAGTCTTCATGTCAGGTGCACCGGAGTGAGCAATACCGCTCTCACATGTTTACTCTAATGACAAACCAAACCAGAGGTAAAGGCAAGCACTAATAAACCCCTGGGACCAAGACATACGGAACTCTCTTAATATATTCGTCCCAAAATTTACCATACTTTTCGGCGCAACGCTTCTGATCGCGATGAGTGCGGTGGACAAGCAAGGAGGTGATGAATATCATGTAGGTCCAAGGAACGAGATCTCGAGTACCACAAGCAGCACAGGCGGCGAAAGACAACATCAAGTCTCCAGTATAATTTGCATGACGAACTATACCCCACCAACCTAATGGGAGAGAACCAGTAGAGTTAGCGTAGATCGAGCGTAGAAAAACTGACATACCGGAACACAGCAGTACACTTTGATGCACTTTGCCATCAGCGGTAGTGTATTGAGCCTTGATAACGTCTGCCTTCTTGCCCCAAATCAGGCAGTCCCCGTTAGATTTGCGAACCTTGTCTCTCTGGTTGTTGGCGGAGCGGAATATGTAGTAGCCAAAGAGACCCATGAACATGAGGATAGCGAATGACCACGGTGTAAGCTGAAGGGGATTCATAGATAGATACTGAGCTTGCAAGGTATACATGAATGGCAACCAGACGGAGTCACCCCAGGAGAGATAGAATCCGAAATGGTCATGTGCAATATCCTGTCATACATGGAGAAATGAGATCAAGATGGATTTTGCTAGCGGTGTGAACCAACAAGACGAATCATCGACTTACAATAGTTCGGAGGTACCAGTCCTCGTTATAGAAGAAGTCAAGGACGTAGAACGCATGGATAACATTGACGACAATCATCGAGTTCGTGTAGTAGCCAAACTTCTCGTATTGGTAAGCGGTAAATGATATATTGCTGCAAAACAGCGACGATGCGGTCACCGATCAGAGTAAGTCAAGTAAACGTAAACCAGAGTAAGAACAGGTCACCTACATGAGGGTCCAGGCTATGATACCAGGGCGTCCGTTGTGGAACAGCTTGAAATCAAAAAGCTCCCCAAATCGTGGGTTGAACTCTACACCCATATAGAAATCATAGATGAAAGAACCTACGAAGCGAGAAAGTGAACATGTATAGGCCATATCTTATGCGGAGTCAAGACCTACCACTGAACTTGCGATCACCAGGATGGGAAGGGGCGACACAAGCCTTCATATAGGCAAAGAGGGCGAGAAGACATCCGTAGATATTGGCACCGACCAGCATACCACTAAAGCTCTTGGCAATGACCGAAGGCTCCCTGCCAAGACGTTAAACCAAGGCCCATTATCATTCCAGCCCTCGTCGAATAGATCAGCTTACCACCACTTGGCAATATAAGCGCCATAGAAGAAAAGTCCGTGAGTGACAACCCATGCATTTAGTCCATTGACCGTGTATCGTAAGGTATGTCCAGCGGGAGTTGGTTGTCCGTAGCCAGTTTTTCCCGGTAAGGCAACATAGAGCAAAGCTTGGAAGAGAATCCACGCCGTAAGGATCTTGAAGGACTGGACAGTATAGTGAGGTATCCATAATTTGTAGTCGAATGCCAAGAAGAGATCCAGTATGGATCCACTACTTTTGTGGACGGCACTATGCGTCGCGAACACGATGAGGGGGCAGAATATCATGAGAACAAGCGAGTTGATAATACAGAGAGTGGATGGACGTTGCTCGCGACCCCATGCGGGATTGGCAGATACGGTGAGCTGACGGTCCGTCTTCTGCTGTCCTGCTTCTTCTTCGGGTTCGATCTGGTCTAGGGCCCTGTGAAACATTTGGACGTTATCAACGCGCCCTGTTAAACGCATATTAGAAACTAGCTGAGCCATGTCACAATCCCGGGGGCTCAGAGGAAAAGCTTAGAAGAGAAGCGTAGGTGCCAGCCCATGTTGAAATACAAGGTCTGATTTATATGTTTGACGGCACATCAAAATGCTTGACTGACAGATGTCAGCTGAGTTTGCGCAGAGCGTGAGAAAAAACGATGGCTCGCTCGGATATAATGACACCGCCCTCTACTCGAACTCGGCGCCCTATACACCCAACGCGTGTTAGCATGCCTGCACCTCATAGCATGGTGTGGGGTCGTCAGCGTCACGTCATCATATATATACCGCCAGAGCGCTGGCAAGTTACGTGGAGTGGTGATATCAAGTTATATCGCCTGCAACTCGGGAAGTCTGTGCATCGAATTCATATAAAAGGAATGTGGTCCAGTGAGCTCAGGTCATTGCGCAATCACCGGCTCTGGCAGTGCCTATGCTAATCTTTGCAAAGGCCTTGCTAGGTCTGCAAAAATGCGTAACGAATGCGCTGTTCCAGTCTAATGAACGTTGAACCGTCTAGCACTAATAACACCCTCGGAACTTAAATGCATGGCAGCTAAACTCGAAATGGATCATCACATACCGTTAAAAGGTTAAGCTCATTGTTGAACCGCCTCAAACCTGGATTAACTTGAAGGAATCGGATGACCCCAGCCGAGCCCCATGGGAATACCCCCCGCTAAGGGAAAGTACTATACGACGGTGCCCTTGGCCAATCAAGGTCTTTGCTGACATTGACGTAAGCCTCACTAAGCCTGCAAAAGTCTTCCGAAATAAAATGTAACGTAACAAATTTGCTCTACAGATATAATTGTCGATACAACCTCAAGCTACTCTCCTCGAATCGAATCTTATTGTTCATCATCAGCTCAGCCCTAAACTTCAATCACGCCACTGTAAATTTTTCTTGCCCTCTGCCCATTTCTCACGAGGTGCGCTCTCTCAGGTTCGGATTTCATTGTCACCTAATTTCCTTCCTTCTAGACAGTAGCCACTGTTTTCCTTTACAAGCCTAGAGAGCCCTGGAATGGTGTCATTATGCCTTGCACTTAGCCATGCTCGTATTCCGCACCACAGGGTCCCTCATCCTTATCTCTGCTCCACGTACACACTATCCAGTCACCTTGACTTGCTAAGAACGGCCTTGATGCGATTGTACGAAAAGATAGCTACATGTACTGGGGTCCGGTCTGCTGGTTCTTATAGGGTGTGACATGGGCTTTCCACGTTGATGCAGTGGATTTATGGCTCCCTCAGAGGATCAGGCTATGCAAGGGGACAAACAAATTGGAGTTTCAGTTTCAGAGGTTGAGTGAAGATATACCTCATGTTTGGTGCTGGGGAATTTGAGATAGAACTCGTGGGTGTATTTAGGGCTAGGACCCCGATGAATATAATGGGGTGCAAACTCGGACATTGCACTTACCTGCAGTGGGACAGACGCATCAAGTGTCAGATGATGACGACGACCCGAGAAGCTAGCTAAAGGGGCTGCAGGACATGTTAGAACAGAGGTGTGAACGACTGGAGTGGAAAGCCAAAGCCAGAGACTCGCCTTAGGGAGCGTGAATGAGGCCATGCGATCCGAATGACAAAGTGGACATATCAAGTTACTTAATGGCACCCAGAGCTACCTGTGTGGCACTGGCGGTAGTACGAATGACGGCGGTGACGGGGTGAATGTGCCAAGTCAGGTTAGCAGGTTGGCTGGCAGGTGGCTGGGATCCTGGGTGGGATCCGACGAACGTCGATAACGGTTGGAGGCGCCAAGCCAACGGATATGGCAATCAAAAGGTGACATCGTGGTATTGCGGCAGAGTCTGCTAAGTATTCCCACGTTGCAGCAACGCGAAGATCACGTGACCCCATCGAAGAATTCTTGGTTCGTCCCAGGTCAAGCCAGGTGGTACCTGCCTATTTATGTGTTACCCCCGCTCTAAACAACACCGGCAATACTGATCTTGGACTTGATACTTGATCAGATGTTTTCAGTCAGCGGGTCAAACTCGGACTAAGATAGCAGTCCTCAAACTCCAGACCAATCACAACGAGCGGTGGTTGTGTCCCGCCCCTATACCGCCGAGACCATTGATGAAATTGAATGCGCTGGTCATCTCCAGAGCATGCTCATGATACCTGCATAAACTGGGATCTCCCACCAGTCAGAAAGGGTGATCACAGTACTTCTAATAAGCCCTCTTTAAGGACACCTCAAACAAAACCTTGGACTAACACACTCACCGTCATCCATTTCATACCAGTCCTTATACAGATCTAGTTCAATATGACCAGTGGTCCTCTCAGTCCATCACAGTGCTGAAGTGAGTGATGCGAGTTATACCAGCATGTACCAGTTCACCGCATCATACTGATATAAAGAGCTATTGTTCAGTTTGGTGGCAATGAATAACACTCAGAGTGCCGCTGGCCCAGTTCGACTTTTTCTGGTGCATACCGTGCCAATGCCGTCTTCCATTCAACACCAAAGACGTTCTGAAAATGACTTGTCACATCGGCCACGCTGGTAGTCGTATTCATGGACATTTTATCGAGTCAGTTTACTACTGTGTGATGACTGATGTCCGAGGCCCCTCCTGTACACACAGTTATAGGCAGACGTCAGTGCAAATACAATTTGGTGTGCGGCGAGCACCACTCATGACTGGAGAAAACGTCCGGAGCAATGATCTTGTTAAAAATATGTTCAACTTCTTCATGGGTTCAAGAACGTTGGGTCTGCGACCGTCCGCCTGGCAAGGGCCGCTTCTGTGAGCTGGGTGCAGCAGACACCGAGACCACAGACAAGTAGACGAACACAAGCACCAGGGCATGATAGGGCTGCAGCCATCGGCGATCCACTCCGAGGGCTGTAAAGGGTTGCTGAAAAACCAAGTTCGTGCTCGTTTTCGATCTGCGAACTTGTGAGGTATGCCAATGCGCCAAATCTTATGTCAGTATAAAACTTGAACAGGAGGTTCTGGCCCCGGAAAACCCGATCACGAGTGAAGCTGAATGAAGACTATATTCTGCGATGATAAGCACGTTATTCAAGCAGAGACATGATGCAAAAAAAAATTTAACCTCCCTTCGACATGTTCGAATGTGAGGCTGACCATGTACGTGTTTGCCAGATTCATCACGTGACAAACATCGATCAAACCACTGCTCATGGCACTGTCTGACCACCCCATCCTTGAAAGCTTGAAGTTCAAGTTCATCCTACATCAACCTAGCACGTAGTGAATGAACTCACAACTCTGCTGAATTCTACCACCATTCTGAATGAATTCACACTACCTACTACCTCTAGGCTCCGTGTGAACCCATCCCCGTTGACCACTAAACTCTCCTCTCGTCGTCAACACTGTCAACGACACAGCTTTGAACTTTCGTGTGTTCACTCATGTTGTTCGGTCCATGAGATCAGGATCGCAAGAAATGGCATACTGCATGAAAATCCCACGCTGTATACTTGAGGTGCACCCGATGATAAGGGATTCGACTGACACTCGTACCCGTATAGCAAGGTGTCGTATCTCGCCAGCCTTTCTCTCGCGGCCGCCGGTGGTGCATATGTGGAACCCGAGAACTCATGAAAATTCAGATCAGAGAGTTTGTACTATTTGGTAGCAAGGAACGGCCGAGCTCAGCCAAGTATCGGTCCTAGCTTGGCTTTGCCTCTAGTCCCCCCCCCTCTTGGCTTTGAATCATGACCACCGTGAATCCGGCTCCCGATGATGGTCACCATGCGACTCAGAGGAAATTCCTGCCGTCGACCTCATCAAATAACAAAGAAGCGGTAGACATCGAACACGCCAATGCAATCAGCCAAAATGATAAGGAAGGCGGAAACGAGGAAAGAGGGTTTGACAAGAAGCTGCGTGTCGTCTTTCTTGCCGGCTTAGCCGCATTGATCCTTGGCTGGTGGATTTCTTCTACGGTGTTGAGTGCAACGCGCGATAGATGGCAAGTACGCCGTCCATAGGGCAATTCCATGCATGCTCAACTGTTCTGCAGGGTCGTACAGACATTTTTCGCCTGGTTCTTTTTGATGCAAGTGCACTACTTCACCCTAGGTTTCAAAGACTTGCTAATCTTTATTTCTAGCGTCATTGCATTCCGGTTTATCCCAAACTCAGTGATCACGCGTCCAGTAGCCGCTGTATGGCTCCCTTTTATTCACGAACCTTGGTATCGTCTACCCCGTTACCTGAGGTTGACCGTCGGTTGGCTGTGCATCCTTGCCATTGTCTTCGGATCCGCTTTCGGTTTCCCACTCGTCGCGGTGCGCAAAGCTATCCAAAGAACTTTATCAATATTAATCGACGACACAGGGTGACGACTATGGCCACAGAGCGATCTCTGTGTTGGGTTTGTTCGTTTTCTAGTGTGGCTTCTACCTCTCCTCCATGAATCATTCTACTATATGCTGGTATGCGCTATGATTTTGTTTTATCCAGTTATCTCAATGCATGAAGGTCTACTGTCATCATCGGACTGTTCATTCAACAGTCCATTGCTCTGTTCGTACTCAAGACCGAAGCTGGCTACTCAGATGTCCAAACTATTGCTAAACACTGGTTCTTTGTCAATACTGTTAGTTGACAATGCTTGTATGCCGTACTGCATCGCTGATCGATCACAGCTTGCAGCCATCATATTTTTCATTGCAACTGTGCAAATGCTTTATTATGTGGGTCTTTTTGGTTCTCCATCAGCCCTAATGTTTATCGAGGTCTATAGCTTGGAGTGATGCAATGGATTATCAAAGGATTGTAGGTGTGATCTTTTGTGTCACCAGATTTAGTCACCTGGTCGAGCAAGTGCATGGTTTTTCTTTAAACTGATGAACATCTCTGGTGCTGAGGCCGTCGTTGCCGCTGCCTCGCCATGGGTTGGCCAAGGAGAATCAGCTTGTTTGGTCAAGCCATATGTGAATATTATGACACCATCTGAAATTCATCTTGTCATGACATCTGGTGAGTGTTAGTAGCTGGCCAGTGAAAGCTGTCATTAACAAAGGCTACCTAGGATTTTCGACTATCTCAGGCGCGGGCCTCGTCGCATACGTTTCGCTCGGTGTGCCTGCCCAGAACCTTGTGACATCTTCCGTTATGAGCATTCCTGCTTCAGTAGCTATCAGTAAATTACGCATATCAGAAGTGGATGAACCTGTAACTCGTGGACGCGTTGTCATCGACTGTGGGGAAGAGAAGTATGAAGATATTCCTGTGAATGCACTTCACGCGTTTTCCAAGGGTGGCCTATTCGGACTGAAAGTCTCCGGGCAAATCCTGTGGGATTTCTCCTCCAAAGGGACATTTTACTTGCTGATGTAGTGCTATTTAGGACAAATGTACTCATCATTCTATCCCTTGTCGCAACCATCAATAACGTATTGACTTGGGTTGGCCGTGGATTTGGAATTCACCATCTTACTTTGCAACTTATTCTGGGGTATATCGGATACCCTGTCACGTTCTTCCTTGGTCAGTAACGGATTCCGGTTCATCTGTCGCGTTTTTTTTTTCATAAATTTCCAACCAGGTGTACCATCCGCCGAAATCCTGCGCGTCTCTCAGTTGCTTGCCACAAAATTGATTGAAAACGAGTTCGCAGCTTATCTCGGTGCGTAATCAACCAAATCAAGGAATTATTTACTTGACGAGAGCAATCCAGAGCTTCAAGGTATTCAAGCAAGCTCTAACCCTCTCTCCCCGCGCGCATACACAATCGCTTCCTACTGTCTTTGTGGTTTTGCAAATTTGGGCTCATTAGGTATCCAGATCGGTGTGCTCACCGCACTCGCACCATCGCAGGCAAAAACGATTGCCACACTCGCGGGATCAGCTATGATTTGTGGATTTATTTCGTGAGTCTATTTGCTTCTTTAGCATCTCCCTACCTCGACTTCCCACTTTGTAGGACCTTGCAAACTGCCGGCATCGCGTACGTGTCGCTGTTTAGGATGGTTGTCACAACGTGATTGATTTTTACAGGGGAATGCTGATCTAATCAATGCATCTGAACGTTGTGACCGTGAAAAGTGGTCGAACCTTATGCCTCTGATATGTGACGCAATAAGAAGACATTCCCATGGACGCCCTATTTGATCGAAAAGTCTCCTTTACCTTGAAGTGCATATGTCTTGCTCTGCGCCTTCCTGCGTCTTATCCACATGTATTGAAGCCGGATTTGAAGCGAACTGAGGGGTCGGGATGTTCTACAGATGATTTGCACCTCGACCGGTCTGTATATCCATCGAGTACGTGTACAGAACCCCTCTTCCGTGTTCAGATTGCCTGCCGCTATCAGCCGCGATCCCGATTTCATTGGCTGACCGGAAAGACTGGGCAATGACAGCTATCAGCATATTTATAACATTCCGAGCGTGCTTTCTATCGCCCACACACGATCTGATTGAGTGCTGTTGGAGATCAGCCCGTCGATTAGGACTTCCATCAATTCTCCTATAGTACATTTCCTACATTTCCTTATTTGGATGAGTGTTGACCACTCGTCGCGTCACCGCACGCTCTTTCCCTCCAGTCTTGTACTCTTGACTGGAGGTAAGCTACAACTTACATTCTTTACTCATTCCTTACTTACCCTACCTAGTATTCATTCATTTCCTCTAGTGTCGTTGGCACACCTATCTCCAACAAGTGCAACGATGGCGCCTACGCCTTCACCCATCCATGTCCACCCATCGAACCCCCGGTTGGCGGACATCTCCATCATGATGTCTGCGATTGCATTTGTAGATGTTGCAACCACGGATATATACAGAAATGGTAGATAGTGGGCACGTCCTACGATGGTTCGGAATATTAATTTATTCTCGCCTAGGCGTATCCGTCTTGTTTGTGATGCTATACAGTATTTATAGGGATGGTCTCGACAGAGTTTTTTTTTTCAGAGAATCTGACCATGAGCGACGGTGTAAATGTCCTGCTTTCTGCTTTGTAAGCTTGGATTCCTTGTCGAGCAAGGTGTGCAAAAGCAAACTCGAACTAAAAGTGGCGAGACTTTAGCAGCAGTGCACATGCAACATAAGTAGTCAAGCAACGAGCAAGGCAACACCAAACAAACGTCTAGTCCAAAGAACCCATAGAAGAGCGACATGACACGTCAATCGCAGAGTTGTTTCCAGTAGCCTAAACACACGCCAGGATTAAAAATGACTTCACAAGAGAGGACGGTCACGAAAAAGCCTACTGGGAATGACTTGGCTCTCTTGCACATCCGCCTCCATAGGCGCCTCTGCCATCACGACAGCAAACCCTCTGATCCCAAAAAGAAAAGCCAGTCAGAAAAACAAACTCGAAGTAGGATAATCACGCACTGGAACAAATGCATGTCGATGTGGCTGGTTTTACCCACATGGATACCGTGAGACGCTGGTCATGCTTTAGGTTGGCACGCGAAACCGACTTACCAGTGCAAGAACCATGGGCCGGGGTTGTCCGTCGTGAAGCGCAGCGTGACATTGTCATTGCTCGCCTGCATCCCTAGAGGTATGACGTCCCTTCGGACGGGGTTCGCAAAGTTGTATGTGTTACTCCCGGGGGCTCTGATGACATCGAACGTGTGCTACAACGCATCATCAGCTCATCACACGCCAATTCTAGATATTAAACCGTCACATACGCCGTGAAGATGAAGTGGATGCTATGAGTCCAACCCTCGTCAATCACGTCTACCGAAAAAAACTCGTAAACCAAGCTCACCGGTCCACCGACCGCACCATATGACGACATTTCCGTCGCAGGCATACTGATCTCGACGACTTTGCCAGGAGGAAGCACATAGACGCTGCCATTTGGAAGGAACTCTGATGGGTGCCGAGCGCCGCTCAGAATTTGTAACAGCACTGGTAGTGGAGGATCGGAATACGAAATATTGTTCAGCAAGTAACTTCCCTGCAGAAGCTCAGGAACTAGGTTGATGTTCACGTCGGCCTTGCCTGGTTCTGGAATACCAGGTGCGCCGGGCGAGATGAGCGGCCGAACGTCTCTCTCTGCGTAAGGACGCACAAATGGTCCATATGCCGTCGTAGGGTCTTGTTCCGGCGCACCCGCATACCTCAAGATCGCTGAATTTAACCCACCATCAAACGTCTGGTTCGGACGATTAGGCATCGCGCGAATCCAGTAGTTGTCCACGCTCTGGTTGGCAGTCACCACCACCGAATACCGTTGTCCCGCGAACACCGCCAACGAGTCGACGACCAATGGTTCCGTCTCGATGCCGTCTGTCTCAATCACTGTCATTGAGTGCCCGTCCATCGTGAAGTTGTACCACGGGTTGCACGATGCCCCGATGATCCGGAACCGATAGCGTTTCCCTTGCTCGACATGGATCACAGTGAGCGGCGATTGTGGTCCGTCTCTGTACCGGCCAAGTCCATTGATGAGCGTCGAATTAGCATTGAATGCGCTTGCCATCTCCAGAGCAGGCTCATGATACCTGCATGAACATCGCTGAGCGTCCGTCACAAGCAAGCACTAAGATCTCCCACCAGTCGGAAAGGGTGATCACGGTATTTGCTAATCAGCCCCGTTTAGGAACTCGAACAAAAAACTTAGGTTGACACACCCACCATCGTCCACATCATACCAGTCCTTGTATGGATCGTCTGGATCATAAATGACCAGCGGTCCTCTCAGCCCATCACAGTACTGAAGCGACAGATGCGAGTGGTACCAGTATGTGCCAGTCTGGTTCACCGCGTTGAACTGATATAGAAAGCTATGATACGGTTTAATGGGGCACTGAGTGACGCTCAGAGTGCCGTCGGCCCAGTTCGACTTTTTCTGGTAAATACCGTGCCAGTGCTGTCCTTCCATTCAGCATCCAAGATGTCCTGAGAACGATGGGTCACACTGACCACGCTGGTAGTCGTATTCATAGACGTGTCATCGAGCCAGTTCACCACGTTGATCTTGAAGTCGTCACCCTTCAAAGGCAAAGGATAATACCGTGATCAAGAACTACCTGTCGATCAAATTGGAGAAAACACATACCTTTTCGGCAACGATGAGCGGTCCTGGAAAGGTTCCACCTGCAAGCACAGTTCTAAGAGGACGTCCGTCCGGATACTCTTTGGAGGGCGGCGAACACCACTCACGATCGAGGGAAACCATCGGGTGCGATGACCTTGTTGACGATATTCAACTCTGTCATGGGTCCGAGAACGTTGGATCCACCCGGGGACCATCTCCGTGCGCTGTGTGCAGCCACGGACAAATGGACGAACACGAGCACCAGGACATGATAAAGTATGGGTATGGGTCGCATGGCAGCAACCACTAGCGATCCACTCCAAGGGCTGTGGGGGGGCGGGGCAAGTGCTGAACCTATGTACCTCCAGTCACGATCCTGATGGCTCGTTTTCAAAGTTGCCAAGTGTCTCTTGGTCTTCTTTCATTTATGCCAGGGGTGCATTACCTTGTGTACAAAAGCTAGGCGTGTAACGTTATCGTTTAGCATGAGGGTCGACGGCGGCTAAATCAGCCGCGTATGCTTCACTTTACGTCCATTCCTCCGAGTGACACGTGCCCAAGTCTTGCAGAAACAATCAATCTGCGCCTGGTTTTCTCTTCTTTTTCTCTCCACGCAGACGTCCCCCACCGGTGGTAGTAAGCCCCCTTGTCGGTTCTCCACCCCCCACATCACTTTGACTTCCTCATTTATTCGCGTCCTCTCTTTCTTCCCCACTCAAAACCCAAGATGAACCTGGCCTCGTGAACCCATCTGCACCCTGCAATCACCGTTCCTGTCCCAAAACACAGTGTCCCAAGATGGAAAAAAAGGACGTCATCACCAGGCTAGCCACGGGCATGATCACCGACCCAACAGCCTCCCTCCCTTTTTCCCAAAGGAGACGTTCGATGGAGTAATCAAACGTACACAAACGCCTTTATTCCAGCGCCGCTGCACTGAACAACCCGACAACCAAGGGGAATTTAGGTGGCAGGAAGCAATTCTCAAGTCGCACGGCCTCGGGTCATACACCCAATCTGGATATATCGACTTTTGAACGTCGACATGGAAAACCTTTTCTTTTTCGCGTCGTCAAGGTGCATGAGTTGCATGTGTGGCTATGAGTCTACAATGGGAATCGACCGCAGACCACTTGGATCTCGTCTAGTCGCTGCACCTACAAGGTAACTGTATCACATGAGAAGCCAACCCAAAGCTATATACCATAGTAGGATCACTCACCGTACCCGTAGTGAAGCTCGTTCCCCAAACGTGTAGTACAACAATGCGCCACAGTAAATAAAAACAAAGAGAAGATGGAGAGGGAAATAAACTTAAACAACAGTCTCACCGCGCACACACCCCATCAACATCGCATCCACCGTCCTGCCCATCT
>JBBPKD010000332.1:0-23638 GCA_038089075.1 Singerocomus inundabilis
CTTCTTCATCTTCGTCATCTTCTCCAACGTTTCAGCCATGGCCAGTGTCACCGTCTTACCTGCACTTCCTCACAACTGGGCTGCACCCGACTCGCCGGGTGCTCAGAGGCTTGCTCGTAAGTGTCGTGCTGCCCTTGTTCTGGGATCGATCCCGCTCCGTGTGTGCTTGCTGCTCATATCAGAATGCGCTGACATTTTTCTCTTTCTCTCTCCCCTTGTCCCTCCTTCCAACATGCACACCAGCCGTCGTCCAACGCAAACTCATCCCCGCTGGATCTGCCTACCTTGCACATGCACGCCGCACACTGCACGACCTCTCCTTTGATGCGTACGACAAACTGATCGAGCAGGAGCGACTGCAGACCGAGGCGCTGCATGTTGACAGGCTCAATGGTGAGGACGATCTTGGCGTGGGTGACGAGGAGGAGTCGCCAGCACTCTTGTTGCTAGATCCCAAAGAGTGGAAGGTCTGTTGTTCTCACTCTCTTTCACTCTCTTTTTTGTGGTTGTCGTCTCCCCTGGTTTGACGGTCGCCTCATGTTCGCCGCCTTATTTCCTTGATGTTCCACGTCTTTCGACCTTGATTCAACGTGGTCGTTTCATTACTTTTATGCTTGTTCCCCATGCTAGTTTCAGACAGGTACTGACGGTGTGCTTTAATAGAAACAAGATCACTACCAGGTTCTTGGGCTTTCTCATTTGCGCTACAAAGCGACGCCCGAACAGATTAAAGTTGCCCGTGCGTATTCATTCACCCAAGCACACCCCTCGCCCCGCCCGATCACGATTCGATCTCTTTCACGTACTCCCCTTGCATCATGGGCTGATTTGGAGCGTCTTGCTCGTTGATACAGATCGCAAAAAGGTGCTCAAACACCACCCAGACAAGAAGGCTGGTCTATCCCACACGACCAACGACGACGCCTTTTTCAAATGCATCCAAAAAGCACACGAGGTGCTCACACACGCTGAGCGACGTCGACAGTTTGATTCCGTCGATCCCCATTACCAGGCGCTCGAAGAGGACGCGCCGACTGCGGCAGATTTCAAGGGCAGCAAAGCCAACGACGTTGATTTCTTCTTCAAGGCATGGGCACCGCTGTACGAGAGAGAAGCGCGGTTTAGCAAGAAAACGCCGGTGCCATTGCTGGGATCATTTGACGACCTCAAGGACAAGGTGGAGGCGTTTTATGATTTTTGGTACAACTTTGATAGTTGGCGGTCGTTTGAATATTTGGACAAGGAGGTGAACGAGGGAAGCGATAGGTTGGTCGTGGTTTCCTTTGCTTTTCCTTCTTTCTCTCTCTCTCCTTTTTCTCTGTGCGCGATGGACAGAGGTTGACAGTGACACTGGGATACAGCCGTGATGATAAGCGGTACACGGAGAAGAAGAACAAGTCCGAGCGCGCCCGGCGAAAGAAGGAAGATACTGCCCGGTTGCGCAGCCTAGTCGATCTCACGCTGAATTTGGATCCCCGCATCAAGAGGATCAAACAGGAGGAAAAGGAGGTACGGGAAGCGAAAAAGAAAAACAAGGGGGGCAGCTCTGCACCAGAGGTCAAGGCCAAAGCAGAGGAGGACAAGCGCAAGGCAGAGGAGGAAGCGAAACAAAAAGAAGAGGAGGAAAAGCTGGCGCGTGCAGAAGCAAAGAAGGCGAAAGCGGCCGCTGCAAATGCGGCCAAGAAAGCACGAAGACAGCAGCGTGCGGCGGAAGCAGACGCTACATCATGAAACAAAAAAGTCCTGGCCAGCAGCGTCACGGAGACGATGGGTCCGTTTCACATTTACCACTGACACGACGCCTTTTGGATGTTTTCACGTGTTGTTGCGACTCGTTTTAGATGCACCTGGGGGATGTCTCAAGTGGAAAAGAGGGGGATTGATTTTGTCTGCTCGTAGGGAAAATGCAATTTATAGATTGCTGATCAGTGTGCGCAGCGGGAATTTCACGGCGGGGCTGGTTGTGACAGGTTGTGACATGCTGGCGCGCAAGTGGGGTCTCGCCTCGTGGGTGTGCTAGATCAACGAGGCGATTTTGTGGAGCGCTGGCCAGTAGCGGTATGGCCGTGTTGACAAGCTGTCATGTACGGCAGGCTGCAACGTTGCGTCGGAAAGGAAGGGGAAGATCGTGAAGATCTTCTCTGTAGACGTGAGCCAACCAGTCGGACGAGGATGTCGCTGTTTCCCGGGGTGCGATGCTAGGGGAAAGAACAAGTCAGTACAAGGGAATCTAATCTACCCGTCCACGCAAACAAAGTCCATCCGGTCGGGGTCGCTTCTCCAAGCGGCCCTTTGGCAGAAATCACTCACAGTCACATTCTGTCACTCCGCTGTCACAGTCACACTCCGTTGCGTCTGCTTTGTGCTTGTTTGTCCTCGGTGGCTGAGAGCACAGTGCGATTAAAGCGAGGGCACTGGCTGGCTTGTCAACGATCGTCAACACCGTCCTTTTTTTAATTTTCTTTCTTTTTTTTTCCTCTTCTCCTTCCATCTTCGCATGGTGTTTATATACCCTCTAGCCACTGCTTCGATGGTCTGTAGGTCATAGTTTGTACGCTCGACGTCGCGGGCGTTTTGCCCACCATATCGTCCGAGCGTGCTCTCCTCTGCGCTCACCACACCTCCCTGCCATCACTCCTCTCAACAAAGCTCTCTCACAATGGTATGTCCTCACCGTTCTGCCAGCTCAGCCCACCCATTCCCACCCTCCCAACAGGTTCTCGTCAGCGATAAGAAGTACGCGTGGTACGTCCCTGTATTCATCTCTCTTCCTCTCCGCATCTCATCAAGTGGGGGTGGGTCACCGCAGTGAAACGTGCATAAAGGGACATCGGTCCTCGGCCTGTAAACACACCGATCGTCCCTTGTTCGAAATTAAGAAAAAGGGTCGTCCCGTCACGCAGTGTGAACACTGCAGAGAACTTCGCAAAACGAAACAGGTGCACGTGAAATGTCTGTGTGGTGTCCAAGATCCGTCCTCCCATCCCGTCTCAGAGACGTCCCACTCTAAAAAAGGTGCGCATTTATTCTTGGTCGTCGTTGCGTCCGCTCATTACTTTTCCTTGGTGTCACTTTCAGGGACGACCAAATTGCCCGCTGTCGCCACGTATCCGCACGGTCTGCCTGAAGACTTGGAAGCGATCGCTATATTGCCCGCAGCGTCTGATGGATCTGTTGACTCTGACCATAGTGGTAGGCTCGACACGCCATCCTTTGACCACCCCCATCTACAGTATTGACTTTTCACAAGGTGAAACGTCTCCTAGCGGCTGTAGATGTAGCAAAGGTGAACAGTGCGACTGCTATACGCTACGCAAGCCTCCTCCAGGTGGCCGTCGCCCCTCTGTTCACCAAGATGCCGTCAAAGCAGAGAGACACCACCACCCTCAACATCACCACCATCATCACCACACAGACTCATCACACACTGCCAAGGATCCTCCACCACCACTTTCTTCTCATGTCCTCGCCCGCATCGCCGAACTTCGTCCTGTCCTCCCTCGCCCTCCCCGCAATGATGGACCACTCCATGACCCCTCTTCCAACATACCACATAGCCATGGTGGTGGCCGTCACACGCACGAAAACATGTATTTCAGCCCGTATGGCCGAGCCTATGAGCATGTTCACACGTCAGAGCACCACGAGACCAAGCCAGCCCCACAATCTGGGGAAATTCGTACATCCCCAATGCGTCCTCGGCCACCTCAGTTTAACGCACTTCCAGGCACGCATTCCATAGATGCGTGGCAGCCTGTCTCGGGTGTCTTCCCGTCTCCATGTGCCTGTGGCGACTCCTGTCGGTGCCCTGGATGTAGTCACCACTCTAATGCGCCGATTCCGCCGGGTGCCGCGTACGCAGCATGCACAAACCCAGCGTCTTGTTCGTTTTGTTTAGACTGCACCATTCTCTCGCTGCCACCAAGTTCCGCGCCACCGAACAGCGAGTCCAGCTCGGACTTTCAAACCCTGGAATTTGAAGAGTGGCTAAGACAGATTTCTGGATCGCCTACAGCAAGCGCAGCAAGTGCGGTGGGGATGGCGACTGGTTTCAATCCATATGAATTGTCGGTGAATTCGATCGCTGCATTTCCCCCTCCAAATCCGGATCCGAACCACAATGTTACCTCTAACTCCAATTCGAGTCACGCACGGTCGTCCCAGCATCCGCCTACCGCGGACGCACGCTGTCATGGCCGGTGTAATTGCCCAAGCGGCGCATGTTCCTGTTCGCGAGGTGAATGTGACCAACGGTGTACTGGACGGTCCGGTTCTGGTTCCGGGACGCGAGCGACGTATGCTGCCTCGGGGGAACGCAATCCATGCAGTAACCCGCTCAAACCCCCAGATCCACCGCCTACAAGCGCAAGCGTACCCAGACGCGCGGGATCCCAGCGTGTGCCAGACTATATGGCGATGACGACCGTGCGAGACGGGCTGGCGGCCAGTGTCGTGAACCGACCTAGTCCTGTGGGAACAGGCACGGGGGCAGGGGCAACCTCCTTTTACCCTGATCCGCCGAGCTATCTCTCTATCGGAGATGCACCGAGCCGGTCGTCGTCCTCTTCTTCGTTATCAAGTCGGATGTCTGGCCGCTCTCCGATTAGCGCGGTACGTAGGTCCTTCCATCCGTTCTTTATTTAGTGTTTTAATAGAATGATGGTGCTCATGTGATTCCACCCTCTCAGAATGGTTCTGCAGTATTTCATACACATGCACATGCCTCGTCGAACGTGAGCGTGGGTCCTGGAACCCGGTCGCCTCAACCTCGTCCAACGATTTCGACGAGCACAGGTGCTGGTACAGGCGCCTATGCGCAGCCGCAGCCAATGCGCCCGTTGAATGGACAGTACAGTGGATACTCGGGGTTTAACGCGATGCAGTTTGTGCCCTAAGGACGGAATGGCGGATATCTTGGCATGTTTTCTTCGTCTTTTTTTTTTTTCTTCTCATGGCGTCCTTGTTCTCTCCCGCCCTTTTTTTTGGTGTGCTTATTGTTATTGCTTGGGTCTCGTCCAGATGACGTGCATCCTCTTGTTCTCTCAGCTCGTTCTTTGTTCATATTTAAATCTCAAGGACGACGGACGCGGATGCATTCGTCGTTGGTTCAATCTTAGCATGTTTTGCATTTGACTCATTGATTCACTTGCTTTTTCTTTTAACCCCCTTTTTTGTTTGTTTTCCTGTATTACACAATAAACATACAAAATGATGATGCATTACACGGATAGACTAAGGGAGGTGAGTTGTGAGTTGACGTGGGATCTTGCAAACATGCACTTGTCCGTCGTTTCGGACTCGATCGGTTATATCTCCGAAGGATGAGTTGGGGTTTGGGGATTCGGGCATTTCTTGATATGCGGACGCGCTGGCCGGCTGGCTGTTTTCCATCAATGATTGGTTGGCTGTGCGATTTTTTCTCTCGTGTGCACGGATTGAGTGGATGGATGGATGACTCGTTGGCTCGTTGATAAAAGGGTCACCACGCGTGAACACTTGTGGGACGGGATAAGCACCCTCCCCACTTGGATTTTGTGCGTCGTTTCTAGAAAAAGTGGATGAACGTGGGACATTGGAAAAAGAGATTATAAGGATAAATAGGAATGAAATGATGTCATCTCATTTCCATGAGTGGCCTAGTCTGGCGGTGGTCTGATGATGCCGGTGGCACAGGGGGCAGTGGGTGGCATGCTTCATGTAGAGTTATACACATCCACGTGTGTTGCTGCGTCATCTCGACGGACAATAAAAATGACGTTTCAAGTGGCGGCGGCGGCGGCGAATTGATACCATATGGTCTGGGTTCATATCCTTGCGGTTAGCTTTGCCCCATGGTGTGGCTCGGCGTTGGGCACGCTTTTTGGAAGCGCGCGCCTCTTGACGCGTGTGGCTCGATTGTTCGCATCCTATGGCCATTGACTTGCGGTAACGAAAAAAAAAAAGAGTGCGCGCTCATGTTGCAAACAAGGGAAGTGGTGGAGGGTGTCGCCGCGCGCAGCATCATCCGAGTTGTGGGCGGGCCTCACAGCTAGCCCACTGGAAGCAGCTGTGCGCACACGACATGAAGCACCGCCAGGTGAATGAAAGCCACATCGATCAGAGGACCCCATCGAAAGCGGGGACCATCTTGGGTGGTGGCAAGTAAGTCCATGGTGAGGCGGAGGGGGGGGGGAAAGTCCAGGTTAACCACGGCCGGGTGCCACCATTGCTGCGGCCGCGATCGGGGCGCGCTGACGATTCGGCGCTACGGACGATCTCGAGTTGGATTCCGTCTATCAGAGGTCCAAGCTTAGGCCTCTAGAACTGGGGTATTTCCTTCCGACGACCAACCGTTATCCGGCGAGCACCCTGCCTGGCCGCCCGTCTGTTCCAGAAAGGTGTATGCGATAGTCAGGTTTTTTTTTACAAGCGATACCCACGACGCAAGAGAATCCACAGGAATGGAGGCCTAGCCCCCTTTTTAAACAAGAACTTTGGCAAACGGAAGTTCCTAGGGGTGCTAAATGGCGTCCAAGTGTACGGAAGATGCCGTGACCTCTATTACCGTGGCGACAATGGCGATGGGCTGTTGATGGTTGAAGACAATGGCATCGTCGGGTGGTCTAAAGTGCCAAACAAGACTTGATCCGGACAGTACCGAGCGCCCGGAACTGTCAGGCATAGTTCGTAGACACCTGCCCACTGCACTGTACACAACGACGACTCAGATACCTTTGTGCAAGGACAACCATACGTACAAGTCCACTATCCGCAGTGTGAACTTGGTGTTGATGGGACAGACGCTTGATTACCAAATGTGGTTCTCTTTTTTGAATTTTAGAGTCTTTTTTATGACAACGGGTTTCAGGTGTTTGAAACGTCCGCGTCAATGACAATACTATCGTACCTGATTGTGAACGCACATATACATGGCTTAAGATGACTATTTTTCTACTGTGATCGCCATGGCACCGTGTGACAGCTGGCAAAACTTTCGGACTCTCGTGAATCGTTCTCATAAACCTACGAGGTAAGATCCATCAACCCATCATAACAATCGATCTCTTTTTCTGCTCTGACCACCGCACCATTTCACGGGCATTGCAGCGATACGCTCAACCAGTGGACAAACTATGTACTGTACACAAAGATTTCCGGAATGGGGTACTCCTAAGAGGGAATGTGTAAGCCCATTGGCATACATATCACGTGCACTACAGTATATATCTCGCCGCACCCCGTAGATGTAGAGCAGTCGCCCCTTGTCCTCGTACCGCGTAGTCGCCGTATAGATCGTGGTCCAGTTCTGGTCTGCCCGATCCCTCAGTGTTCCCGCCATTAGCCACGGTGGGCTTCCAGAATGTCAGTCATGAAACCAAATGCGAACGTGTCGATGACGTGCTTCAGGCTTGACGTTCTTGTGCAACACGCAGCACGAGTGCATAAGAACCAAAGTAAACCTACTGCAACTGTCTGTCAACAACGCCACGAGTTTGGACAAGGACAACATCACGACGCATCACGCGAGAGCTCGACGTGTCATACAAGGCTCAAACGGCTTGTTATCGATCGCGTGTATGGTACGATCACAAGTCCTGTTCGCGCGCAGCGGGGAGTGTGCCTGTCCCTTGCCATTCAACTCGGACCAGTTGGCACTATGTCCGTTAGGACTCGCTGAAAACTAGAACGCTAGCGGAGGGGAACCCATCCTTGAGGCTTCGAGGTCCTGCATGAGGATCCTGAGCCAGGGTTACTCTATCTTGACATGGGGCTGCATATCATCCACATACAAATTTCATCGACCCGATCCTTCAGAGGAATCGTGAATAGATCCATGGAGGCCGCTGTAATCCTGTCCAACGTTCTGTGCAGCACTACGCAAACAGGCAACGTTGATATGTAAAACTCTGTGAACCATGTGACAATAAACTCGGCGGGGCTTCACCTGCATAGTACAGCGAGTTCGACAGCTAGTCTACCACCCTTTAACTAGATCGAAGCATGGACATGATCACTCCTTTGTTAGCTTGCGTACTTTGACGAAGAATAGAAGACGTACTCTTATTCAAAGAGAAGCGGAATCGATAGTAGGAGGGTGTGTGCAGGCAGTTTGGTATGACGTTCAATTAGTTATTGTCAAGAAGTGACCAGCAGAAGTGGGTAGTGCAGGCTCGACCGGGGACTTGGCCACAAGGACATCATATAGAAGACACAACCACTTACGAAGAAAAAAAACAGGCTGAATCACAGGCTAGACATTTAAGGTTTGATCACTCATCGCGGGAAGCACTGGATGGCTGAATCAAGAGCGACGTCGAAACGAGAGAAGATATGACAGTCTCCAGAACATTATATCCTCGTCAAAGTTGATATTCTCGAGGTGTTGCAACAGCCGTCCGATACTTCCAAACCTCCGCGTGACCATTATGTGAAATGTCCAAGCGAGATCCATTATGCGCAAAACTTATACCACAACTCTTTATAATATGCTCAAGAGATAAATTACATGACACTCGTACCTTCAAAGTCCCATGTAGTATGTAAATGGTGTCGCATCAGCCACGTTGGTCGATATATACCATCTTGTGTATCTGAGCCAACGCAGAACAACCATGCCGGCAGCACGATCGCAAGCACGGCTTTCTTTGGTCCTTGCTGATGCTGATCCACTCTAATCATTGCATTCAAGCCCAAGTAATCAAATGCGCACCATCACTTGGACTGTGCCAGTTGGAGGCTCAGACGGATACCTCGCTTCTTGTCCCTAGCAAGATGTGAGCTGTTGCGACGTCCACCATCACAACCACAAAAAGCATACCTGAGGCTTCGCTCGATCTGGATTCGTGGTATTTTGTTACCATGCAAGTACCTTCCTTTGGACGCTTGGAAGCAGTGGGCTTGACAGCCGATTTATGCTGTAACTTGATAAGCCCTTGCATATAGAGCCAACATACGACACTCTTTGTGGCCCAAGTTCTGTTGCAACCGCTCGCTACAATAATACCTTAGACACATCGCTCCCCATCTTCGACCAAAAGAGCGCACCCACTCGGCGACGTTTACCCGCAGCCACCCATGAACATCCCTGGTTTGCATCATTCACCCCCGGCGATGAGTGGGAAGACGATCGATGGCTGGAAAGCTGAGCTGATTTTCCAAAAAGTCGACCGGATCTACGAGAGCCGGGATCATTGTTGCCCTTTCTCTGCAACCACCGAATATCTTTGGCGCGAGACAGCAGTGTCTGCATCTGGTTTTGAGTGTGTCCTTGGGTCAGAGCTCGCTTGCAGCCCATCTGACGACTACGATTTGGAACGTGGCGGACCAGTATGTGGTACTTCATCCTCTGGCAAATAGTAGAATGAAGCAGGCGATGGCGGCTTCAGCAGCGTTAACACAGAAGGAAAATAAGGAAAGTGATCACTAACTTCATCATAGTCAAACTGCGCAGCTGGAGTAGTCAACAACACCTCAACTTACATCATCATGGGAACATGTTTCCAGGAGGAAATGAACAAATATAGTAGATACCTCAAGGAGATCACTGCTACTTTCGCTGTCACTCTTGGATCCAAAACAATTGGACCTCCAACGCTCTTCCTGGCGTATATACATAATAGTGGTGTCAGTACAAAAATTTTAGAAACAGAATGTCAAATGTTACCAAGGTGGAGCCAGATGGTTTGTTGTCGTGTCTTCCCGAAGTCAAAGGTTACCCTTCTTGATGGTCTTCCTCGTGAATAGATGCCTGGCATAGTTCATCAATAGGGACATGATGTGGGGCTTATGACAACACAAGGACTTACATGGAATGGATCATACACATCTAGAAGAATCCTGCTGAGACGACGAACGATGATCTTCCCGTCCCATCGACCGGTTGTGAGATAGCTGTTGTCTAGGGAGACGGCAATTGATACTATTGGTTCACTGTCCTTAATGACTGGACCAATCAGGGTCAACGTTGAAGTGTAGAGAAATGTGATCGAATTCGATGCAAAGACAGCGATGAATTTGCCGTTGGACGTTAGGGCTACAATAGAGTAATTGGAGCCGCATATTATCCATTTTTGATCTCCCGATGCGGCAATAGTGTATACCGGCCTTCCTGTGAGTTGGCTTCCGACCTCTTCACCGCTAACAAGTTGCCATTGTTGGATTCCATTTCAACTCCCACCAAGAAGATGTGTTCCGTCAGGATGGAATGTGATTGCATACAGTATACTGAACTACGGCGACCAGTATCAAGTACTATTGTTTGATCATGTACTGAACAATTAGGGTTATTCAGACAATTCGGGACTGATACATACCGCTGGTATTCATCGACGATATTCTCACCAGTGCGTGGTGCACAGTCGCCGGCGTCGAAAAGTCAAGAAGCGAGGCGTTTTGGTTTGCTCGTGCTGCGTCAAGCTGGTATGTAATTAAACTCGTCTTTTTCTTAAATGGGTCCCTCGTGTCTTCAGCACTCGTATCCCAGGAAATTCATCGTGACAGCCAAGCAAGCAGTCAACGATCAGTCAACATCAAGGAAACCCATGGTTTGGTCTATTGGATGGTCAGGATTATTCAGACCCATCAGAGCTGATACATACCAGTGTTCATCGATAACATCCTCACCAATGGTATGCAGTCGTTGGCGTTAGAGAGGTCAACTTTTCAAGGAGCAAGCCGTTTCGGAGTACTCGTGCTGTTGCTAAATTTAGCACAGCACGGGTTGATATATACCCTTGTCCTGACACTAGGCGCTTATTTTTGCTTAGACTCCAGGGAAAAAGTCCTCCGATCAGTGACAAGCTCTTCTTCAGTACGATCCGACTACCGTCCGTCACACAAACTCCTTTCCATCAAAAGTTTTTTCCTTGCCTGAATCTGGGGAAACGAGCAGACCTTGCAAAAATGTCGCGCAAGTGCCCAGCAAACTGTACCCATCTGAGATCAAGAATGTGATCCTTGAACAGCACACCCTCGGTTTATAAGTACCGTTACAACACACATACACACCAGGTGTAATAAATATCCAAAGAAAAACGCTGTAGCCTCACATCTCCCAGTGCATACTCGCTTGCGTTCATCAGGCCTTTTTCTCGTAGATCTTGATGGACGTGAATTGAAAGTATGCGTTGGTGAATGCTTCCGGATTGTCTGCAACAAATGAGGATTCAACGAGACGCGGAGTCATCCTGTGACTTACTGTTCACGTATTCTGGGAGAAAGGTGAAAGATATGTGTGGGCTTGCAGTCCTTTTTCAAGTCAAAGAAGGCCACATACCAACGCAAGTTGAGGGACATCCAGAAGCCGCGTAAGTGTTACCAGCCCAGTCGCCACCTGCGCACAATTTAGATCCCGTGAATTGATGCAAGGATGCTCAACAAAGACTTACAGAAAGTCAAGTCAATAATTATATGGTGAGCAGCAAAACGGGATGTAAAGTCACAGTCCGTGTTGGGGAAGGATGCAGCCGGTGTTCCCTGACATCGAGTCTTTTGGAGAATGCCTAGGGAAATAGGAGAAGTGAACACTCACCCAAGTGCTTGTATCGACAGTACTGGCTCCACTGATCACATCACAAGGCGCAGATGCATCATCGCGCTCCCAGAACCAGATATCGATGGAACTGTTAGTACGTTCTATCGCATACCTCGGAATGGTTTTGTTAGGGGTGATCATCAACTCGCAAGGGCAAGAGTACCTACCATCCACCAGTATTGTCATTGAATCCGGGACCAAAGCTGTTCTTCTGGGTCAATTTCACCCCACATCCGTCGGCTGGTCATAGGAAATTACGTTTTATAACGTGGGATTAGCTTCTACATACCATAAGCATCGCAGTCTGTAGAAACAGTGTTCCTACACAAGCGTTAGGTACAGATGATGAAAAATACGTGCACCTTCCCCCTACCCAAGTTGCGAGACACCAGAAGCAGGGATCGAGCAACCTAGGATAAAAGATGTCAACGACGATGCTAGTGGCGGCGAGCAGGTCTACTAACCAGCGCTCGTATGAAGTGACGACAGATTTGGTTCTACGTTATTGACACCCTCAACGATATCAACTTCACCCTGCAAAATGAATTAAAACCAAGAACCCTAGGTGGTGTGGATCAAGCATACATCATTAGGCCAGTTAGATAAGGCGGTCTCCCAGACAGCCTAAATTCAATCATCAGCTCCACTTACCCCACTTGAGCGCCCGCAAAGCTTACAGGCCATGTGCTTTGAACACCGACCAGATATGTCCAATATGAATTCGACTCATCCTCTACTACAGCAATCAAACTTACCCACATCCTTCTGGCATGTGTAGAATGTCGAACCTGAGAGGAGATACAAGTCACTTGAATACGTCAAATCCGGAATATGCGGCCATGCGTACACTGCGACGTGGGTGGTGTATTGATTGTTAGTATGAATCCGAACAGAATTACGCCCCGGATCACTTGGCGTGAGGACGGTAGTGTCGTCTGCCCGCAGGATAAAGGTGTCTGCCGTAGCATACGTGAGATTTAACTTCTGAGCGGTTGCCCCATCAACGTAGTTCCTGGATGGAACGTATAAAAAGTTTGTTGTGAATAAGGACGACAACACGTACACGCGACCATGGGTGGGATCCGGGGCGGTCTCGAAGGTGAAGGCACTATAGAATCCCTCTCCAATGATGCTTTCGCTGAGATTGTACATAGCGCCCGCCAACGCAGGTCCAGCGAAGGACACGAGCAACAGCCCACCACCTGTAACAGAGAACTTCATAATGTTATAAAACTGTGAGGAAGGGATGTGAGACTCACTGTATTTGTGCTTCCCACTGTACTTATGTACCTCAGGTCTCGGATAAGGGACACTTATGTCAGGATAGCAATTCTGGGTGAGCCGTGTCATGTGGCGCAAACCGAATGGACTGAGCCCGCATAGCCAAGATCCGTGTGGGCACGGAGCGGGTAAAACAAAGGCAAGCCTGTCGCAACCAACAGTGCTATGACAGGCTGGGTGAAAGCTCTGCGTGTGATACAGAGTCAATGGTTTCGTGTCAATGACATGTACGATAAAACCACAAGTCCGATGTAGCGTCGCGGGAGGGTGTCTGGCCCTCGTGAGCATCCCCCTCGGAAACAGTCATTTAAGTTGGCATGACGCCAGTTGGGACCTACTGAACACTGAAACTCCGACGGACAGGGACCCAATCCCTGAGCTTCTGCGCGAAGATACAGGTCTTAGCTTGACGTGGATGTGCATGTCATTCCATGTTTTGTCGACCCGATCACCCGAAGGGATGATTGTGAAAGAGGCTTCTGTGACTCTGTGCGACTTTCCGTGCGACATGCACAGACGGGGCAATGTCCATATGTACAGTTTTGTCGGCTACTCAGCAAACTTTGACGGGTCCTCGCACTCGCGCTGTGCACCGAGCTCCAAGACTGGTGTCTTTTCACAGCTCTGCTGCACATTACAAGTAGTGTTCTAATGCGCCAAGATGTGTGGTGTTTCCGGCACATTGCTCTGTGCACTCAGTTAGATCGAAGAACGAGGGTGACTACTCCCTTTTCGTGTTACTGAAGGGTGAAGATGTGACCATTCAGGATTGACAATAAGAACGAGGGGTCAGATGTGATAGCCCATGGCCCGAGGTCACTGTCAGGAGACGCCCTCGGACCTGGATCTGAGTAGGTCACACGAAGACTCGGAAAACAGGGTCATTATATGAAACACAACCGCTAAAGAAAAAAATGAGCTGTAGATGTGGTCGACACGTCAGAAGTTCGGGGTTTGGACGCTTGTAGTAGTAGTGAGGTCAGGAGTGCGTTGAAACGAGAGGAAATGCGACAAAATTCCAACTCAAACGTACACTACAGACTTCCTCGGTGACCATGACAACATATTTGAAACATCCCAGTAGGTTCTGTCTTGCACAAAACTTGTAATATCCGATACTGATCCTGCGAGAACACTACATAGTCGTCTCCATCTACTACCTTTTCATAATTCCCGGTGGCATTGAAATATATCGCATCGCGGTCAATGTACACCATCTTGTGTACCCGAACGGACACATAACAACCACGCAGGTAATGCGATCGAAAGTGTAGCGATGCCTGATCCTTCCTGATGCTGATCTGCTGTAAGGGTAGCAACCCACATGAAAAGAAGCCCATGCATACCATTACACGGACTGTCCCGGCCGAGGGCTCAGATGTCTGTTGGCCCAAACAGAATGCGAGTGATTTCGATGACGTCCACAGTGACCAGCACAGACATACCTGAGCGTTTGCTCGATCCGGATTCACGGTACCTTGGTCGCTGCGCGAAGTGCCTTCCTTCGGACGCTTGGAAGCGATGGGCTTGACACCCGATTTGCGCTGTAACATGATCAGTAACCGCATGCAAGCCTGACACATAACACACCTTTTGTGGTCCAAACTCTGTCGCGACCGCTCGCTAGAATAATACCTTAGAAACATCGTTGCCCATCTTCTATTAATGGAGGCCACTCACTCGGCGGCGTTGTCCCGCGGCCATCCACGAACGTCCCTGTTGTGTGACATCCACCCTTATTGACGAGTTATCGGGAGGCTGACCCGACTGTTCGGGAGGTCTATCAGGCTTATGTGATCTGGGATCCTTCTTGCTTTTTCGCCACAACCACTTTTGAAACATTGAGTGGCTCCGACGTGATGCAAAGGCGTCAGGTTTCTTCTCGGGGTGTGCCTGCATAGATGAAGCCACTGGTGGTTCATCTGGCAGCCGCAATTCGGCACCAGACGAACCAACCTGTGGTATTTCATCCTCTGGCAGATGAACAGATAATACAGGCGATGGTGGCTCCACCAGCATCAGCACAGACTGAGAAGAATAAAAGTGATCGCCAACCTCATCATAGTCAAACTGCGCAGCCGACGTAGTCGAGGGTACTTCAACCTATGTCATTATGAGAACATGCTTCAAGGAGAAAAGGGAACAAGCAGATACCTCAAGGAGATCATCATCGTCTTCACGACCACCCTTGGATCCAAGTTGACTGGATCTCTGACGTTCCGTCTGGTGCAAATAATACAAGGCTAGAGTCAGCACAACAATTTTAGCGACAGAATGTCAAAACACTACTGATGTGGAGTCAGGTGAATTGTCGTCATGGACTCCCGAAGTCGACGCTTGCTCGGCTTGATGTTCTTTCTCGCGGGTAGATGCCTGGCGTAGTTTGTCAACATGGGACACGGTATGGGCCATATGTTAAAATAAAGACTGACATGGAACGGACCATACATGTCTGGAAGAATGGTGCTGAGATGACGGACAGTGATCTTCCCATCGCTTCGACCAGTTGCAAGATAATCATTGTCCGGGGAGACAACGATTGACACTACTGGCCCACTGTCCTCGACCACTGGACCAATCAGAGTTAGTGTTGAAGTGTCAAGAAGTTTGATTGAATGTGATGTGAAGGTAGCAATGAATTTTCCATTAGGTGCTAGAGCAATAGAGTAGTTGGAGTCGTGACTGCCAAGCTCTGGTGACTCGGTAATCTGAGACCCGTCAGAGACATTGAAACATCTGATTTTGGTGTCCTCGGACAGGGCAAAAATTTTTGAGCCATCGGATGACCATGCAAGGGGAGAGCTTGCGAGGTTGAAGGGTGCAACGGTGTTAAGTTTGATCAGCTCATAGCCGTTGTGACTGTCCCAGACACGAATCGAGCCTCTGTTGCAGGAAGTGGCGAAGTGTTTGCCATCTGGCGAAAATCGAATTCTGGTGATCTTGTTATCAAGTTTCAGAGGGCCGAGGAGTCTTTCCCCTAGTGTAGTGATGCTCCAAACGTTCAGATTGTTGCTGTCAGTCCCTGTAGCAAACCGAGTCGAATCGGGAGAGACATCAACTGTATGCACTTCCGCTGCACTCTCCACAGTAATGAGCTTTTCGTGCAATTCTCCGTCCCACACAGTTGCCCCCTTGTCAGTCCCACACAAGATCCACTTTTTATCACTTGACACACAAATGGCATTTACCGTCCTTCCTGTGAGTTGCTTTTCAACTTCTTGGCCATCTGCAAATCGCCATTGTTGAATCCCAAAGCCTTCACCCCCTCCAAAAAGGTGTTTTCCGTCTTCAGGGTGGAATGTGACTGCAAGCACTTGATCAGAATGACCAGTATCAAGAACTATTGTTTGGTCTTGCTGAACCATCAGGATTGCTCATACAATTCAGAGCTGAAACACACCAATATTCGTCAACGACATTCTCATCAAATGTCACAGTCGTAGGCGTCAAAAAGTCATGGAGCAAGGTGTTTCGGTTGCTATGACAAAGCTAAGTAAACACGTTTCCTTATTCTTGATATGGACCCGGGCCCTAATGCCTTTAGCGCTTATTCTTGCTTAGACCTCAGGTTCATCGCTTTGGTGAAACCTTCCCCATTGCCGCTGGTAATCACACTTTGTTACTCCTAGATATTCATTATATCTCGGCCACCTCGACAAATGTACGACCTTTGAGTCACGAACAACGGCAGTGCCTGTGCCAATTCCGCTGGTCATCCAGTATAGTTTACGGCTATTCTCATCCGTACAATCTTTGCACAAGCTCGTCTTCAACACGGTCAAGCTGTGGTCTACCACATAAATTTCTTGCCATGAAAATGTTACGTTCCCTCACGGGTGACCCGTAAGTGCCCTCCACAACCGTCCAGGACCGAGAGTGTGACCATTCAACAACCTACTCACAGCTTATAAGTGTTAGACCGAAGTACGTATACCAATAATAGTGATTTTACAGCATAAAACAAGACTTCATAGTCTTACATCCCCATTAATACACTTGTTTTCCTCAAGCAAGCTTTTACTGGTAGACATTAATGAACCCGAATTGGAAGTATGCGTTAGTGAACGCAGTCGGGTTGTCTGCGAAACGGAACGAAGAATTGACAAGAGATATGGAACAAACAAACCTTGTGACTTACTATTCACGTAGTCTGGAAGCAGGGAGAAGACCGTGAGTTTCCGTCTTGTTCCCTTTTTCAAGTGAGAGAGAAAGTCACACACCGTCGCAAGTCGAGGGGCATCCAGAAGCCGCATAATCATTGCCAGCCTAATCGCCGCCTACGCACAATTTAGATCCCTTGAATCAACTCGAGAGGGACTCACAGAAATCCAGGTTAATGATGTTGTTGTTGGCGGCAAAGTGGGATGACAAGTCACAGTCCGTGTTCGGGAAGGAAGCAGCTGGCGTTCCCTGCAAACAACTCGTCTTTAGAGAATGTCCAGAAAAATAGGACAAGTTACCGCTCTCCCAGTTGCCTGTATCGATACTGTGAGCATCATTGGTCATATTGTCGGGCGCTGATCTATCATTACATTCCCGAAACCAGATGTCGATAGTGCCATTAGTGCGTTCTATCGCATACCTGGAGCGTGTTTTTGCTGAGAGCGTGCATTGACTCATAAGGTCAAAAGTACAGACCATCCACCGCCAGCGCTGTTGAATCCGGGGCCAAAGCTATTGTTGTCCTCGGTGAAATGCACCTCACATCCCGAATTTTTGGTGGCTGAAAATGGGAAATGACGATTTTGTACGAGGAATTCGGCTTTCACTTACCTGCCGCATCGCAGTTTGTACCACCAGTCGTCCTACACAAGCGCTAAGTAGAGATGATCAAAGCATGTACACCCTTCCCTTACCCTTTCTGTGAGACACCAGAAGAGGGAATCAAACATCCTGGGATAAAGATGTCAGCTGCTATGCTAGTAGCGGTGAATAGGTCTGCTGACCAGGGCCCGTATGGAGTGACGCCAGATTCGGTGATACGTTATTGACACCCTCAACGGTATCGACTTTACCCTGCAAAACCGGTCAGTGACAAGAACGGCTACGTGGTATCAGCCAGGAGTCGCCTCCCAGACGGCCTAAATCCAATATCAGCTCCACTTGCTCCATTTGACCACCTGTAACACGAAAGCAAAGCTTACGGGCCACGTACTTTGAACATCGACCAGGCATGCCAAATATGAATTAGACTCGTTCACTACTCCAGTCAAATTTACCCGCATCCTTCTGGCATGTGCAGCATGTTAAACCTGTAGAGAAATACCGTCTGCGTCACCTAAATGTGCTAGATTTAGAATATGCAGTCGTGTATACACTACAACGTGAGTGGTGTATTGATTCTTAGAACGGATCTGAACAGAATTACGACCCGGACCGTTCATCGAGGGGATAGTAGTAGCGTCTGCCTGCAAGATAGAAGTATCTGACGTAGCATATGTCAGGTTGGAGTTCTGAGCTGTCGCCTGATCGACGTAGTTCCTGGATAGAGTGTGCATAGGAGGTCTGTTGTGAACGACGTACACGCGACCATGGGAAGGATCAGCGATGTTCTGGAAATTGAAGGAATTATAAAATCTATCGCCAACGATACTTTCACTGAGATTGTACGTGCCCGCCGGTACAGGTCCAGCGAGGGACGTGAGCACAAGCACACCATACGTAGTAGAGAGCTTCATGATGGTTGTAAGACTGAGAGGAGGGGATGCGACACTCATTGTAGTAGTGCCCTCAGCCGTATTTATGCGCCTCAGCTCCGGAAAGGGACGATCATGTCATGGTGGCAGTTCCAGGTGACCTATATCATGTGGTGTGGCCCATGTTTCGAGCCGGACTGAGCTCGCGTGGCCGAGATCGGTGTATGCGCCACTTTGTTTTTCTGAGAGCTTACCATGGATTATATTTTCCTGAGAGGGAAGAATGACCGCACTCGTGACTTCACAAGCGCGGTCACGAACAAATGCGTTTCATGAAACTTCTAGAAACACAACCGATTACCGATTAACCTCACACGTGCAAAGAAGAGACAGCACCCACTAGTTGATCACCTGCACAATGAAACACCACAGGTTTCTCGAGAACAATCGGTTAGGAGGTCCCAGTGTATAAGCCTTGTTTTCGAACTATCGCGGATCTCTACGGAATACTGACCTATGGGACGGAACCTGGTGATTGTTGTCATCAAGAATGAAATGTACATATATGTGCAGTAGAGTCGCCACGTGAAAACAAAGGTCCCATGAAGAATACGTCATACGCGGGGGTGATGCATGATCAAGGCATTGGTACCAAATGAACAGAGGGCATCACCTGGCAGTTGCTTCATATGCCATGGGAGATCACCTGAGCCATAATACTGGCTGCAGAGACCATACGAATGTGGAGCGGGTGTACTATGATTCGCATTTCCGAGGGGAACTGCAATAGGAGGGTCGAACGAACGACAAGCCGAGTTTGCATAGACGTCCTTACGAGGAGCATACTACAGGACTCCAGCAACCGATCTGACCTAACACGGGTGGATCGATATGATAAAGAGAGAGGCGGTTAACACTAAATGACGAGCATCTGCGCTACGCTACCTGATGGAGATGCCACGATAGCGTGTTCCGAACTGTTGGCAGTTTCGTCATGCAGAGAGGGTCACCGGTCATTGTGAATGGAGTGGGTGACATACCGTTCCAGCTTTGCCGAGTCACGAGACTCTGACAGAATTTACTCGGTCCGTCCACCAAGCGAAGAGCACGTTTTTCTCGACCAAGACCCTAGTAGTAGAGCTTACGACGTTGAATTCTGGCACTATTACTGTGGTAACTTGAGGTGTGCCAGCATGCCCGTGTAGGAGCATTGCGTGCAAATGCCATGCGCCTAGAGTTTCGCATCATCATCCATTCAGCAAGTATGAAGTTGACTTGGAAAGCAGATATTACAATGAGCATCACCCACCTTCGTTTCACCCTCAAACCCGTCCGCCTCCCCTGCCTCCTGACCTCATTAACGGACACAAGGAATTAGGAGGCTATTGATTCTTGGTTGCGTTGTAACCAATTTGACTACCCTGTCTATTGGATATCCGTACAAAGAATGAGGCGGAAACGTCATACCGAACTTCCGATGCCCTCCACTAGGCCTACTCCGTGAAACCCCACCCACGATTAACCATCTGTCTATGCCTCCACTTATACTACGGTCTGAATTGCGAGACGCACTTTCTTGCAGAAAAGGTGATTATAGGGGTCCATACCAGCGGGAAAAGGCCCGTGCAGTGCTCGCACACACTCTCCTTGATTGGGGAGGAACGATCGAAGTAGTTGACAGGCGAGTTGTTTTCTTTTTTTCTTCAGTCTTGTGCTTCTTTTCATGAATGTCCCAATGCCATCACTTCTTAATGTTCACTCTTCCTGTACCTGTGACCAGTTCAGCGCTCAAGTCGGACTGATTGTGGACTCCTGACACATTTCACAGTTGTGCGTGATCGTGCATCCGCCCTTGGGGGTCATAACTATGGAGCAGAAAGGTTGCTGCTGTATAGGCGTGTATGTATGTGTAGACATGTTTGCGACATTGGCAGCAAAGCAGGAAGCATGTTTTTGGGCTCCAACGTTGTGTCCCCTCAGTTTTGTAGTGTGCTTCTAGTACGCAGTAGGTTTATCGGTACTTTTTCGATCCCCCACCGGCACCCCGTTTCTGCTTGTCTCTGTTTGTCTCTTGTGTGTCAGTCCATCCAACCCAGTTTTTTGCACGTCCTAGTGTGACGAGCATTTCCTATCCTTGGGCCGGTGTTCCCTACTATAGTTCCAGTACACTTTGGTTAATCTGTAACGAATCTTCCCAGAGTGCAAAGCGCCTGTCGGGTTATGTCTCTTACGGTCTCCTAGGCTCTGGCCTCAACCAATCTCATCTCTTTCGTGCCCACGTCTCGAACCCAAAATGCTGATCCATACACTCGTTGAAGCAAACGTGTACACCCCTGAAGGAGTTACTACAGCATCAAGAAAAGAATTCCGTCGTCTCACCTCCTATATTTACTTTCGTCACTTGGGGCATTTCATTCGTAGATATTGATGGACGCGAATTGGAAGTATGCGTTGGTGAACGCTGACGGGTTGTCTGCAAACGAATCAAGAACCGATCAGAGATATGGTGTTATCCCTGTCACTTACTGTTCACGTAATCTGGAGGGCCAGGGAAAAGAACCATGAACCTGCAATTCTTTATGTCAGGTGTGAGAAGGCTACATACCAACGCAAGTCGAGGGGCATCCGGAAGCCCCATAGACAGCAGAGCTACCAGCCCAGTCGCCACCTTTGCACAATTTAGGCTTCTTAACCCACGCATGAATGCTCAACAGAGACTCACAGAAATCCAGGTTGATAATGATATTGTTCGCGCCAAAATGGGATGCCAAGTCACAGTTGGTGTTGGGGAAGTATGCAGCCGGTGTTCCCTACAAACAACCCTTTTTCAGAGGATGCGTAGAGAGATGGGAAAAGTTGATGCTCACCCAGTTGTTCGTATTGACAGTGCTAGCACCACTGGTCACGTCACTAGGCGCTGATTCATCCCAGCGCTCCCAGAACCAGATGCTGATGTAGTTGTTAGTGCGTTCAATCGCATACCTGGAGCGTGGTTTTGCTAAGAGCGTTCACTGACTCGGATGACCTAAAGTACCTACCATCCACCACCAATGCTGTTGAATCCAGGTCCGAAACTGTTGTTGTCCTCGGTTAGTTTCACCGCGCATCCCATGTTTCCATCGTCTGATGATGAGAAATTACACTTTAAAACGAGGGATTTGGCCTCTACATACCGTAAGCATTGCAGTCTGTAGAAATAGTCGTCCTACAAAAGCGTTAGGTACAGATGATGAAAACACGTGCACCTGGCCCTTACCCGCTCTGTGAGACACCAGAAGCAGGGATTGAGCAACCTGGGACAAAAAGTTGTCAGTGAGAATGCTAGTGGTGGAGAGTAAAACTACTGACCAGGGCTCGTATGTAGTGTTGATTGATTCGGTTCTACATTATTAACACCCTCAACAATATCGACTTCGCCCTGTAATACCAGTGAGCGACAAGAACCCTTAGTAGTGTGGAACAAGCATACACCATTCGGCCAGTTAGATTCGTTAGTCTCCCAGACAGCCTAAGATCAAACATCAGCTCTACTTGCCCCATTCGAGCACCTGCGATACCGGAGCAAAGCTTACAGGCCACGTGCTTTGAACATCGACCAGACACGCCAAATATGAATCCAGCTCATTTTCTACTTTAATCAGACTTACCCACAACCTTCGGGCATGTGTTGTATGTCAAACCTGAAAATATACGCGTTACTAAATGTGCCAAGTATGGAATATGTGGCCGTCCATACACTGCGACGTGAGTGGTGTATTGATTGTTTGAACGAATCCGAACAGAATTCCGACCTGGCCCACTTGGCGAGAGGACAGTAGTGTCGTCTGCCCCCATGACAAAAGTGTTGCCCGCAACATACGTGAGGCCCAAGTTCTGAGCGGTCCCCTGATCAACGTAGTTTCTGGATAGAGTGCGTAAGCCTAAGCCTGTCGCGAACAAGAACAACACGTACACACGACCATGTGTAGGATCGGTGATAGCTTCAAAGCTGAAGGCACTGTAGAAACCCTCGCCAACGATGCTGTCGCTGAGACTGTACGTGGCACCCGCCAACGCAGATCCAGTGAGAGACACGAGAACAAGCCCACCATGCGTAGTCGAGAATTTCATGACGACTAGAGGACTGCCTGGAGGGAGCAATACCAAATGTATGTAATTGTGTCTCCCATCTATTTATGTGCTTCTAGCTTCGACCATGAGCGCACCATGGCGTGATGATAATTTAGGCGACTCGTACCATGCGGTCGTAGACCAAGTCTTGAACTGGGTTGGACCTAGGTGACTGAGATCCGTAAGGGCATCTTTTCTCTTCTCTGAGAGCTCACGATAAATTATCAATGAAACTTTCCCTGAAAAGGAAGAACGGATGTGCTCGTGGCTCTACGAACGCGGTCAGAACAAAGATAGTTCTTCTTGAAACATCCCCAGAATGAAATATATACCATGCGTACAAGAGGATCGCGCAGAGAACGGAGCCACTCCTCAAACGCTCCTCGATCGCCTGTGATGAAATCACCTGATTTACGAGAATAGTAAATCAGAAGGGGTTTTCAGTGCGTAAACTCCAGCTTCGAATAAACGCAGGTTATTGTTCGGAGAACTGAACCATAGTCTGTCGGCGGAACCTTGACTATCGCCATTAGTGTATGCGTGTGGGTGTAGCAGAGTGGCAGGCTCATCCATGGATATAAAGGCGTCCCCACGCGGAATGTTTCATGTACAAGGGTATCCCTGGAACGTTCGGGCCAAAACATTACCTGGAAGTTACTATATGTGCCGCAGCAGAGCGCCGAAGCAACAATAAGCCAGCTTCTTAAATGGTGCGACCACATGAGAGGGTGTGCCACAATCCTGGTGCGTGCCGAGTTGCCGAACGAAAAAAAAGGTTGTATACGGGCGAAATCCGAGGCGAATTGCGAACTTGCGGCATCTTGCTTGAATGATTTCTCCGGCGAAGACAGAAAGTGCAACTCGGACAGTCGCCGTTACTAATCAAGGTTGGTTCTTCTAAATTAGGGACACCTAGTAGAACCATGAGTCGCTCAATTTTGCTACAATGCTCACTACTTGTAATACGTTACCCGCGTCAAGAATGAGTGTCACGGTCACGCCGGTTATCCGTAACTTTCAAGCTTCTCTGGCAATGCTCTTCGCTCCTGACTGCCAAATCTTTCGGGGTTGAATCAGAATCTGCCTCAAACTGTCTGTC
>JBBPKD010000333.1:0-23561 GCA_038089075.1 Singerocomus inundabilis
GGTTTCGCAGGGTATCCTTTGTTGTTGGAGGCGCTACATCCTTGCCTACTACAATGGGCTGAGTAGAGGTGACAGTCAGGTTTCTTTGTCGAACTACCGATGCAAAGGGTTGCATACCACTGCCATATCAGTGTGATCACCGCCTGCTTCGGCGCGAGTTGATGTGACTGGAAGATTGGCAGTGATAAGCTGATTGTCCTGCTCAATACCCAACCCGCCATCAGCGTCGGAAAAGGGAATACACTGTATATACATGCCTTTCCATCAACTGGTCCGTCAATTGCTAGCGTAGAATGCCCTTTATGAATAGTTTGTTGCTCACAAACAGCCAGGGACACATTAGCGTCTGTTGTATCGAAAAAGGCGACTTCTACAGCATCTGGCACGGGAAGGGGAATATGGAGAGGATCCCGGCCTTCTCGCACCAATAGACGGCCAAAATCGGGGTGCTTCTCACTGAAATTAGCATCTGGGGAACGCGAGATTTGAACAGTGATTTGGCTATCATCTGTTTTGATGACCGGAGGCAATAATATAGTGCATGGCACAGCTTCGGGGTCAATGCCCAGACATTCCATCGGTCCTGTAACTGCAGAGCATATGGACTGGACGGTCGAACTACGAGTGAGGGGTAGGGTCTGATGCTCCCCGTCGCAAGTCGATATCAAGGTAAACGCATCTGAAATGACCTGCTGTGTGGCATTGAATCCGTCCGATAGGCCTATATCTCGCTGTGCATCTTGTTCGCGGGCAAGTGCAGCCTTGTGGGCGTGCATGCTATCGATTATGGGTTGCCGCAGATGAGGCAAGATGAAGGCAATGTTGGCGAGTGTCAACCCAATACCCGCAATCCCACTCAGAATGCGGGAGTCAGGGAGCGTCAACCCTAACATCACGAGAAAGGGAGGAGAAGCCACGCCTGTCCCGTGCAACCATATTGAGGTTGATGCGAAACTGTAAAGACCTGCTCTGAAATTACTCATTGCGCTGAATCAGTGAACAGCGAGAGTCAGCGTGCGCGGTCAAAGAGCCTAGTCAGTGTGAGAGGAAGACGAACGATTGGGCAAGACATGGATTCCTTTGGTTGTTCAGCGCGTCATGGTCACGTGCTTGGAAAGTCAATAGACAGTTGTATGCCAGATCAATGAGCCTCGTTCACGTCCAGCGTGTAACCCGAAAGGGATCCAATGTAGACATGTTACATGCAAGGCAGTTGCTGCTGACCTGATCTGTGATTCTGTGATTAGAAAGCAATCGAATCTGTCAAGTGTGCTGCGAGCAACGTTGATATGCTTGTTCACCTCTGCGGAATGCATAGTTGCTACTTGCCTAATGAGAAGACGTGAAGAAAGGGTAATGGGACACACGAGTAGCTGTCAACCTGACATGGAGTGTGTTGCACTCACCCGACACGACATGGCCTAGACGAAGCAAAAGGACCTAGGTGAGACACATTGTAAGTACTCTCATAGCATGGTGCTTATTCTGGAGTTGTCATGATTGTTCTAGCTGTACAAGTGAGCGAATGAGCGCACTGGTAACTTGGGCCTTGCGTTGTTGAGCGGACTTGAAGACATGTAATGGAAAAGGAAAGAAAGTCAAACGTAGTAAGCGCATATACTGTACATGGTTGGAACTAGTCTATGTTTGATAGTCCTTTCATGTCTACGCTCACTCCGCCCACGCAGTAGGATTATTTGCGGTACCTGAGACGAATAAAATAAGCGCAGACAAGGAAGAGAGAACGATAACATTTACCACAACACGCTCTTCCTGTTTCTTCTCATCTTTCGCTGGAGCTGCAACATGCCGTAGAGGAGAGCTTCAGCAGTAGGAGGGCAGCCAGGCACGTAGATATCGACTGGGACGATCCCTGCGAGAAACGAGGATGAGCGGGTGAAATGAAGACGAGAAAGGTATATACGATCGCAGCCTCTGACGACGGCATAAGAGTAGTGATAGTAGCCACCACCGTTTGCGCATGAGCCCATGGAGATGACCCATCTTGGTTCTGGCATTTGGTCATAAACTTTTCTCAAAGCAGGCGCCATTTTGTTTGTGAGTGTTCCAGCGACGATCATAATGTCACTCTGACGGGGACTGGCGCGGAACACGACACCAAGACGATCCTGGTCATATCTGGCGGCAGCCATGTGCATCATTTCGACGGCGCAGCAAGCGAGACCGAAAGTCATGGGCCACATTGAGCTCTGGCGTGCCCAATTGGCGAGTTTGTCGAGAGTTGAGAGAACATACTCTGTCAGGGAGACAGGGTGGATGACGCGAATGCGGACGGTGTGGTGGGGGGGACGTACCGGCCTTGTTGTTGGGTGTCTCGAGACTGTGCTGGTTTGAGCCACGAATGGCGAGAGAGGTAACGGGGGTGGGGTCTGCAGGGGCACGAACAGGGTTTGAGGTGTGTGCCAACCGGGTAGCTGCGGGACGGGTGAGCGGGGCGAGGACAAGGGAGAGCGGACACACCATGGATGCCGAGTGCAGGGCGGAGTGCTGCACGGGTGACTGAACGACGAGGTGAGTAGACGCGGTCAAGGACGAGGCGGGATACGCACCGGATATTCTGAGGACGGCGAGCGACATGAGTGGTGGCGCTGTTCAAGGACGGGGCGAGGATGTATTCTCACGGAACACCCCCCAATGAGGGGTGTTGAAATAGCCCCTGAGTGATGCCCCAAAGCGGGCAAGTCGAGCGGAGGAGCAGGCGGACAGGAAGAGACGGCCCACTCGGGTCGCTGCAGACAAACTGGAATATGCGCCTTTTCTCACGACAAGCGAGTCAACCCAACCCCGAGTACGTATAAAAAGTACGGCTCGTGTCCGACCCTCTTTCGTGCTCGCTCTTTTTCTCCTGCCATGCTCGCCTTTTTCCAGTCCCTCAACCCCGCCTCAAGGCAGCCAAAGTCGACCGTCACGGAGAAACAGGACGATGCCAACACTCCTCCTGTCGACATGGCCATCGAGCCCGCCCTTGCCTCCGGCGTGTCGCACCCTCCCATGCAGCCCACCGACGAGCCAGAGGCCAGGGATTCATCTGCGTCCGTGCCCACAATAGACACCGCGCTCACCATTCAGGGTCCATCAGCCGACGCTGCCCCATCAGGCCAGAGCCTCAATGCTCCATCCCTTGCCCCTCCCTCCCCGGCAATCACTCAGCGTTCTGCTCCCCCGGCACACACTGAATCTTCTGCACACAGTGACCAACCCGTGCAGAGTCAAAGCCAGTCTGCATTGCCATACTCTTCCCCAGCTGCTAACCCGGCTGGTAAAGATCCCCGTCACTTTTCTTTTCCTTCCTTTGTTCTTCGTTCTGATGCAAGGCAGAACAAGGCTCGCACCACTCCCTCTTCCCTCCAGACCCATACTAGCCCAACGGCATCGAAGAGTGCGGGAAAAAAGTCTAAGCGCAGTCGTGCACTCTCTATTCTCGCACTCGGAACTGCAGCATCGTCCGAAAAACGCGCAAAGGAGTCTGCGGCCATTGTTCGCTCTGTCATCGTCGGTAATCATAGTACTTCTCCTGACTCGGGATCGAACAAGACGAAACCGGTCTCCAAACTCGATGTAGCCCGTGTCAAATCCCAGCTTCTCAATCCAAAGACTGCAACCAAGGTGATCGCCCAACTTAGAGCACTTCCTGCTCATCCCAACGATGCTCCAACGAGTAGCAAGATCCCCATCCATGCTGTCTGCCTTGACATGTCCGACAAGGATGCCTACGAGCATTATTTCGCTCAACTTCAGCCCATCGCATCAGCCTCTATATCAGCTATAACTACCACCCTCGCTGGTATGCATCTCATCGACCTTGTCACGGCTCCCAACATGGGTTTCGGTGCACCAGTCACAGCTCAAGGCCTCTTTGCTGGCTCAGTTCCTACTGCTGAGACGGTCATCGAGGGTATTGAGCAGATCACGCCGCAGCTCATGGCGTTGGGCTATGCCACAGGCAAAGCGATACTTCCTGACCACAAGGGTGTCGTCGTCCCCACAGATAGGATATCTGTACTTACATGTCAGATCTATTCCACTTTTTTCATTCAACCTACTCACGTCTTTGCTTCGAATCACAGATTGGTGGGGTCTCGAAATTTGCCTTCCTCCTCCAACTATCGCCCACTTGGAGGCAGCCGAGTCCCCCGGCTCTGCGCTCCTTAACTTGCTAACAGCCATCTCCATTCTTAGCGAGGGTGTGCGCGAAATTCTCCCGTTCATTCGCTACTTTGCCCAGTTTGTCCAAACGGAATGGAGTATGATTAAGAGAGCAGACATGGGTAAAGGTGTTGTTTGCACCGCTACTTGGCTCTTGCCTGTTGCCCTCGTTCCCCGCGCTTGGGACTTTTCAGATCCGCCTCCTCCCAACACAGAGATAGGAGCCGCCAGACAGAGTACGCCCACGTCTCCGTCCATCAAACGGTTCTCTGCTACTCTTGTGACTCCTAAGCCTTCCACGGAGGTCCACAATGCTGCTCCTCGCTCTTCCTCTGCTTACTCTACCAGCATCAGAGATGAAGAGGAATCACGTCCTGTCATATCCAGTGAACCTCCTGTTCTCCCAGAACTTGTCGTCAGTGCTCCGGGGTCAATCGATAGTGCACGGCCGGAAGGTGTAGACAAAGAAGTTCATGTTGGAGCAGCAACCGTTCACTGATATAGTGGACCTAAACTCAACTATTCATCGCCATCCAATTTTTTCTCATGACTCGTTATGACCTCTAGACTACCTCTAACAACTTCCACTCTTTTTACCACTTCTGCCTTGCCTCATCACCTGGGATCATTCATTTCATACCTTGTTACCTTCAGGTTCATCTTTGCTTCGGACATTTTTTCCCTCTGACATCATACCAGTCCGTCACGCAGAGTCAGATATAGATACCCTATGTCACACTCCTTTAATTAAGCTATTTATCTGATTGTGCATGGGGGCTGCGTCCTCACGATTAGCGTATATTCCAGCGACCTAACCATCTCAGAGCGCCCGATGGGTCCTAGCAGTGTGGTCTATCCTCGGGAAAGACTACGGCAAACCGAAAGATACTAGTACTCTTGTGACGCCGTCTTCTGGCCCTGATATCTAGCCTTATCTACTAACCTATACATTTGCACCCCAATGATCCAGACCGGACACTCGACTTTAGTGATATGCCTTTGGATGACATGCTGAGTGTTGCATTGGTCGATACCGTTAGTCTTAACCAAGGGCCAACGCGCGGCCTCCAAACCACTCAAAGGGTAACACGTTGGTCGAATCTACAGACCCCAACTATCTGGAATAGTAAGAATGAAGCCTCTCGATACCTCGGTAAGTGTAGATGCTCTTTATTCGTGCAAGAGATACGACAGGTCTCTAGTCATCTTCCGCCATGAGCCAGGTCGCAAAGTCGTCCAAGCGTTTCTTTTCAGCTTCGTCAGTATCCCCTTCGATATCATCCCCAACACCACTTCGCTTGAAGTGCTGCTTTCCAACATACAGTGACGCTTCGATACGTCTCCCAGCAAAGAATCGCCCATTCATTTTCTGTCGAAACATCCTATCAGAAGACTGAGGGCCAGACGTACTTAACTCGAAGGACTCACCACTATGCATGCTTGGGCGCTCAGGGGATCCCTGAATTTCACTGTCATGATGCCCTCCGGCTCCCGCTGTGGGTGTCAATGAGGTGATTAGTGACAATCACGCAGCAATGACAGATTCCTACATCATACAACACCACATTTGTCACCTCTCCTAGTGTCGAACACTCGTCACGAACGTCCTCCTTGAGATCAAGTAAGAGAGATGCATCTTCCTCGAGCTCTTTCAACGAGAACATGTGCTTCAATACGACGACCCTGCTATTCTTGTCGGGCATATCCATGTTGTCCCCTTCGGTCTTCGCGGGACCGAAGCCATCTTCGTCGTCCCATTCTTGTAGTTTTCTGTGGGCACGAGGCCCATGAACTCAGTCAAGGCGACACAACATCACAACTTACTTTTGCATTTTAACAATCCGTCGCGTAGCTTTCTTTTTGTCAACCGTTTTTCGTGGTTGCGAGTTCCCATTCGCGTCTGCTCTCGCATGTTTATGACCGAACTCGGCTCTTTGCACTCGCATCACCGTGGACGGCTCCCCCACTCTCAGCTCCGCATCATCGAGCAAGCTGACCGCAAGAGACACGCTCTCTTCCTTGAAATACACCACCAACGCTTCTCCACTGAACGTCCCATCCTCCATCGCGTACAACTTCACTTTGGGTTCGCCCTCGTCGTCTTCCTCGATCACGCCAAACTTGCCAAACCGCTCAACAATCTCGTCAGTTTCCGTATCGAGAGGAAGATTCGTGACGTAGACGGCCGTGTTCTTGGAGCGAGGTTGTTTGGTCTCTTCGTTCTTGCCACGCTTGGTCGAGGGTCCTGGAGGAGGGACAGCAGAGGTGTAATCCTCGGGTTCTTTCCGTTTCTTATTGGCGCGTTTCAGGACGGGTGCTGCCGGGGTCTGGCATGGGGAGAGAGATATATACGTTGCGAAACGTACATCGGACATCGGGCGACCATACCTCCTCATCGACGCCAGTGACAGAATAGGCAGCTTGTTGCTTCCGCAGGAGGTCTTCGTCCACCTGTATGAAGTAAATGAGCTTTAAGGCTGCATGGACGACACTTGCTGTGGCGTTCACTGACCACGGGCAACCATTGCGACTTGGTGGTGTCGTACTCGAATTCCGTTCCGTCCTCCTGCTCGTATCTCCATGTCCCTGACTCTCTTGAGAAATGCACGCGGTCGTCAGCAGCAAAGGCGTCCGCTAAAGAACTCGCTGCTACGGGTGGCGGGATGTTGGCCATGATGTGACTGACACAGCAGGGGCGGGTTGTTTACGCAGCTTTGATTCCAAGATGGAGTCCTCTACACAAGTTAGGAAAGACCTCTAAGAAAATTATCAGCCAAACAACTCATTCCGACTCGTCCACGTATAGATCGTCTGCCCAGCCAGCCAGCTTCTCAGCCGCTTCGATAAGTACCTCGCCCTTCTTCCTTGCCGAGCTCAAGGCCACCCGATGCACGGGTAGTCGCACAAACGAGGGTCGACCCTCCGTCCTCACGAGCTGGTAAACTATGTCGGCGAACCTTTTTGGATCTCCGTCAAAGTGTGTCCTCTCGACGCCAGGGTAGAGAGCACGATATCTCATGGACGGGAGGGAAGGATTCGAGGCATAGACAGGAAGCGGTGGCTCAGTAATGCTATTAGAGACTGCAGAGGTGCGAAAAAGCCCCGGTTCAAGAATGACGAGCTGGTGGATTATGGTCAAGTCCCACGACGCGACTCGCAACCTGCACTACACACTTTGATGTTCCACTGTGGGTCAAGTTCTGCAGCGTACCCTTCTGTGAGAGTCTCTAGAGCTGATCACAGATCACTGGGCACCCTCTACTGGCAGGAGCAACCAAACACTCACCCGCCTTCCTACGGAGATCGAGCGTGAATCGAACGCGCGTCTCAGAAAATTGACTCGACTTACGTAGCAGCATACAGCGTACACCCTGGCTGTGGGAGGAGCGCCGTGCGAGAAGACACATTCAACAGGTGGCCACCCATCGGACGATTGATCTCCCTGAAGCATCTGACAGCCTCCCTCATTACGTTTCCAGCTCCCCAGAACATGGTGTCAAACATGGCCCGCGAGATTCTGTCCGAACTTCCTTCCACCTCCGAAATCACGTAGAAACCTGCGTTGTTAAGGACTACGTCGATGCGATCGAACAAGGCGATAGCTTGCTTGAATGTAGCAATAATCGCCGTTGGGTCTGTGACATCCAATTGGAGAACGAGAAGCTGTGAAGGTGGATACTTGATTGCAAGATCAGATATCATGGAGGGCTTTCGAAGTGTCGCAACTACGCTATCGCCGTTCTCGAGAGCCCGTTCAGTTACTAGACGGCCGATACCGGTCGAGGCTCCTGTCACTATGTACGTGGTTGAGGATCCCATCCCGGTTGACTCCATGAATCACATACCGAACCATACCTTGGGGTTTGATTGAGGTCGACTTGACGACATGGGTACTGAGCGAGCTGGCCGTGGAAATTGAGAGCAGGTAGTAAGACCCAGTATGTGATTCTCGGCATGAGGTAACGAAGGACAGCTTGGTCCTCAACTAGGGACAGGGTCATGTGTGTTCCCAACATATTGTATAGCGCGCGTGCTAATTTTGACCTACGCGGTAGTAAACATCATCAGACCAACTGGCGTACTCGTCCGCTGACCGGATTAACCCTTCCCCTTTCTCCTTCGCTGCTTGAACGGCGACCCGATGTAACGGAAGATAAAAGGGTGGATCGTCCATGTACGCCAATCGGTACATAGCTCGCGCAAACTTCTTGGGATCCCCGTCGGATCTGCCCGCCGCCAGTTCACCCGGGTACAGACTCCGGGTCCTTCTCGACGGAAGGTCGGGATCACCATATGCGGGGTGGACGGAGTCGACGGTGTTGTTCCACGGTGCACTTGTCCGAAAGAGTGCTGGCTGAATAATAGATATCTGGAATGGCGTGACAATGATGTCTTTTGACAGTGAGAGGAGACTAGCCTTGATATTCCAACTGGGGTCGAGTTCGCCAGCCAAGCCTTCAGAGAGACACTCAAGCGCTTAACATTGCTTCAGTCAGCTACGTGCCTCTTGTGGTTCGAAACATTTGTTACCTGCTTTGCTTTAGAGAAGTTAGTCAACCTGTGAATCCTCCTGAGTCACCACGTACGCAGCAGCATAGTGTGCAGCGCCAGCCATGACCTTCAGTGCGGTCCGAGATGATACCTGCAGCAAACGACCGCCAGGAGGGCTATTGCGTTCTCTGAACACCTTGACGGCCTCTTTGCTGATATTTGCAGCTCCCCAGAAAAGCACTTCAAACATCGCTCTCCCGTGTTCGTCGCTCATGCCTTCCGCTTCGCCAATGATGCAGAAGCCTGCATTATTAAATACGATATCGATGCGTCCAAACCTGTCTAACCCATTCTCGAAGGCTGCATGGATTTGCTCTGGGTCCCTCACATCTAAGGAGAGGAGGAGGAGCTGCGAAGAATATTTCGACAAGAGGTCCGAGAGTGCTTCTGGCTTACGAAGCGTTGCCACAACACTGTCTCCCTTTTGCAATGCGTGTTCGGTCACAGCACGACCGAACCCAGCAGATGCGCCAGTTACTGACACAAACCGTTACGATAGAGAATTCTCTCAGCACTTGGGGAAACTCACTGAACCAAACCTTCGTAGTCAATGACATCGGTGAAAACGATGATGGTGGTCGCTGAATAGGGTGTGTCGTGGGGAATCGAAGCTTTCTGAAGCAGTGGCCTGCAGGGCTGGCGTTTAGACGGTCTGGTCACCAGACTGCTGATTACGATGTTCTGAACCTATCGGCCCCCGTTGCTGTAACGTCATGTGAACCTGCGAGCGTGTAATTTGTTGAGCATTTAATGGAAGTGCAGAAGTTGCTTGGAGATCAAAGCACAGCAATTATCTGAGACAAATAGTAGTAGACATTCACCACTTCATGAGCAATACGGGAGCTCAGAATAATTAGAATGATATGCAAGAGGCAGCAAGTGACCATAGCATCACGTAATGAAAATGGAGCTATCGCAATAAATGAATGCAGGAAACTAATTAGTGATGGGACATTTGCAAGACCCTGGGTCCAGCAGGAGAAACGGAAAAGCGGAAAAGCGAAAGCAGCACCAGGCAAGAATATTCGAATGTAGTCATCACTGCGGCTTGAAGTTCCCTACAAGGTCGTCAGCCAATGGACGTTCAGGCTCTTCATGGTTCCAACAAGCTCGGATCACTGATTTGTGCCACTGGGGGACGTTCGTTGGTATCTGGGGCCGCTCTCCTTTCAAAACCGTCAAAATGACGTTCGTTGAATGAATTTCTTCATATGGTTTCTTCCCAGATAGAACCTATCAACGACATGTCAGACGGAGCGTCATGCAGTAAAATAGACCACACAGACATGGAGTATGAGTCCCCCAAACGAGTACACATCACAGGGCTTTGTGGGGTAAGTCACCTCATTCGGCGAACTATCTACGCGTTGAACCAGTGCTGGATCTGCAAACTGCACACCACCACAGATGCTGGATTTCAGATATGATGTCCCCACAAAGTCTTGGATCAGCGAGAGACCAAAGTCCGTGAGGCAAGCCGTTCCATCCTCGCCAATCAGAACATTGCCCTGTAGAAGAATAGTCAATACTCTTCCCTATACACCATTTTAGCAACAAAGCCTACACTATGAAGGTCACCATGAATGATATCCTTATTGTGGACTGTGGGTCGCAATCAGAAGTTGTCACCATCATAGCTATATGATTGGTACGTACGATAACATAGACCAGTTGCGATATCTTTGAGCTGCGGCGAAGTGATTGAGTATATGACTGTCTAAGTCACAGATAAACCCACCAGCTGGTGCTTCTCTGATATGTTTAACCTCTGGTTATGTGAGAGGTAGCAGGATAGAGACCCATTGCAGAACCATGGGCTAACCATGCTTAGCAAGGGTCCGAAGCCAGACACCACCCCAAGCAGTGGGACGACGTTGCTATGCTGCAGTTTCCCCCAGACCTTTAATTCTCTGCGAAGTTTCTAACGACAAAATGAATGATCCTGCTAGGGGAGGGAAGACTACGATATCACCTTGTCATGAGACCTTAGGTCTTCGTCACCATTAGCGTTTGTTTTCATTGCCTTCACCGCGACCTGATTACTTCAGTCGACATAGACCCAATTGCCCTGGAATTCGCCTCACTTTCTGAATAGTTTCCCCAGAGATCAAGTCGCACTCCCAAATATCTCCGAAGGCGCCGGAATGAGTGGCGTAACCTTTTCTTCTCTTAACGGTGGGCGTTAAATGTCTGAAAGGTAATTCATTAAAGTGATCTGTGACAAGGACATCACAGGTGCATCATCTTCAAGGGAACCGGAGAACAAACCTTCATTCTCTTCTGTGTAAAATGGCAGGTGCACTTCAGAGTGCGAAGTATGACTACTGTAAGGACTTCACGTCCTTTGAGTCAAGGCACCAGAGATACACTATAATCACGTACCTGGAATCAAGCATCGAATGTAATGAAGATCGCATACTGTTGGTATCTTCGCTAGCGGACTGTGATGTGTCGCTGACTCCCAAGAGATCTGTATCGGTTTGTGGTATGTGTACGGAAGCGGTCTCACTGCTAGGAGTCGGAGGTACAACTGTGGGACTTGGTGGTACCGATCCCCGGGGAGACTCGGCTGTGTGATAGATCGAGTCCCTTGAAGGTGCGGTGCTGGGAGGACCTGAACGGTCACTTTGGCAGGGCCTGGAAACACCGTCATCAACCTTGCCTCTGTCCTTCCCCTTGAAAAGACGCGAGATCCCTCCCTTCAAGTTGCGTGGTGACACAGAAAGGGTTGGTTTTCGGATGGAGAAGTCAGCGCTATGTTCTGCCTCCTGACGATGGTTCTTAGTGATCAAATCAATGAGCCTCTCTTTGGATTCGGGTAGACGAGGGTGCCCTGGAAGGGTAGTGATGCAAGCGTGGTCGTCAAATTCCATCTTGAGCTCCTTGAGACTAGGAGAGTTTTTATTCCACCAGTCGTCCATATTCTTCTCCCTCTCTAACCAGGTTACTAAAAGGACTATCGGAACGGCCCACTGACTAGTGATGGCGTAAAAATGATGATAGCACTTCACCGCTGCTGTGGTTGCCCTTAATCCACGAACGCAGTATACGAGGAGGTCGATCTCATTTTTTTCGTGTCTTTCCCTAAGAAACTCTCTGAGGTCTTTTTTCGAACTGCGTCTAAAGAATGCTAGAAGAATATTGCGGGCTTCACCAAGACCACGGGTGTCCCACAGCCTGTACCCTACGCCACCCAATGTCGTCTGATAACTGGCGTTGTCTTGTGTACAGGGTCGCGAGTTGTTCGAGGTGGGGACGGGGGGGGAGGTACCAGGTACAAGGAGGAGGTTTATGGCGGAGCTCTTGCCCGCTCCTACTTCTCCGCAGAAGACAATATTGCGCTGGTACTTCGCATGTCAGTTTATCGATGGACATGGGGTACGATTTCAATCAAACCTTGGAACTGTCTGACGTCAGGGCCATAACTCCAGGTTATGGTCGAGGAACCAAACGAATCACCGGCAAACTTGACGCAGGAAAAAGTGATTTTGCTTTGTTGATAATTGGTTTCAAAAGGGCGGTCCAACACGCAGTAGTCGTTAGATTAGCGAGCTGCGCTAGTCGACATCGAGTAGCAGTCGATGGACTGGGGAGGTTTGGGACCAGAGGGAAATCGGGTGAGTTCCGGCCGATTGACGGAGCCTCACTCGAAGGTATTATGAGGATAGCGCAATGGCAATGGTTTAATAAGTACCGATAAAGGCACGGGAGAATACGAAGTACGTGGGGTTTGACTTGGTACATGAATACATGCGTTTGATGCCACGATGTCGACTTTTCCATCCTAACATGCCGGATCAGTAGCTTGGTAACTACACGGTGGAACCACAAATACTCAAACAGGTACTTGAGCTGTGGAACTCCTGGCGAGACCCTGGGGGCATGCGTTATCCAGGCGGGCGTCTGAAGAAGATATGAATCATGACTGAGGTTGAGGGTGTGGCCAGTGATGGACGATGCGCTGGCAGGAATGTAATAGTTGGGTTCTGCCTGAGCTCAGGGCTGGACGTTACGCTGAGCGCTGAGATCCGGTAATCTTGAACTTGCGACCTCAGGCATTCCCAGAAGCTCCGTCGCGTTCTCGCAACACCGATAACCAGGCGCGGGCTGGGTCGTGTAGATTTTTGTTATCTGGTAGGAGCTTCTGCGCCGTATCAGCGACCGGGGTTGCTGGTGATGGTGGCTCAATGGATGGGGAAGACGCAGATGGGCCTCGTGGTGACCAGGTGTACTACAGCCGTAATAGATGTGTATGCAGTGTTGATGTGGAGTACGTGTATCTACCTGCACCTTGTTGCAGTGCTCCGATGGTTCATGTTGTGTGGGAGCGGAGCCACCCTCGCCAAGCCCACACGCAGTATGTCCGACGGACCAATGATATACGACCCAGTACCCAACTCGCGCTGAAAGGGCTCCTGCGGGGTTTGGACCAATCCTTGCAGTCGGTGAACGGGTTTTCCAACGCATCCCGTCGGATGTCTCGCAAGGGACTCGACCGGTAATGGACTGCTCGAGTATACCTCGGACATGGCCCCGAGTCTGCCAAGAGCATTCTCCTGCACCTGTCAATCGCTATGTCGAGTCTTAAACAACAATCGCCTTGACCCGAAGACGTTTGTTGATTAACGAGGGTATTCGAATTTGAAAAATACGCAGCGACGCCACTGACCAGGGAGACAATGGAAGCGTAAAAACTCTAATGTTCTCGAGATGCATTCCGAGTGACCCGTGTTGGCGCTTGGGGAATGGTTGGTGCCGGCGCTCGAATGACTTCAAGCCATGACGTTTACGTTGCCGTATGTCAGAGGAAGAACACAATCATTGTCTGGTGATGACCGAGTGTTGACGTGTCCTGGCCAGCAAAATTAGTAATGAAGTCATAATGATCGTGTAGACACTTTGGATCCGTCGCGTCGGAGGCTCGTGGCCAGCGCGCGTTACCATCGGGAACGTGTATTATCAGCTTCAAACCTCATACATCGAATAAAACAATCTGTTCTCCACCACCCCTATCAATCCGAATGAGCTTCTTCGCTACGCAAGCATACAGTGCCCTTGTGCTCCCAATAGCTGCCTTGAGTTGGTTGAGGGGCATCGCGTAGTTGGGTGCCGTAAGCAACGCGTGTAGAAGCTGGGCAGTGTTCACTTGATGAGACGTCGGACCACTGGATGTAGATGCGAGGGAGGAGATTGAGGATGTAGGAGAGCCGGGATTAGGCGACCGAGTGGCCAGTGACTCGATAAAAGCGCTGGTGGGCATTGTATGTGGTATTAATCTTGGGGGACATGGCGAAAGGAGGTATAAATGCGTACAGGGTTTCCTTCGCCCTAGAAGGCTTCTCGCCATCTCGGCTAGGGGGCAAGATGTCACCAACAGTGCCCCATATCCGAGCCTATGGATGCACTTGAGCAACTAGCAAGAAACCAATGAGAACAACACTCGCCACAATGCTTTCCAACTCGGGTGTGACGCGTATCCTGGTTGCTTTCAATGAGAAATCCGACAGCGACTGCCCTTCGGTCTGTGGTTGAGTATCCACCGACAAGGATGGTAGTGAATTGTCCTGCATCGAGTGAGGCGCTTTTGAGAGCACAACAGTCCTCTCCTCATCTAGATCTTCCTTGACCTCTGCATCGAGAGCACTGAGACTTGGAGTTTCGGGGTCGTGCCCGGGGTCAAGCTGGAGTGCTTCAAGAAGACTGGATTGGTTATGCAGATCCTCTTCAGCATCTCCATCTTCGTCCTCATGCACCCCAGCATTGTTAGGTGTGTTAGGTCCTGAGAGGATACCCGAACGATTGGTTGGGTCACTACCAGCACCCAAACGTGAAAACACCGATTTCGGGGGTGCGGGTCCGGGGCTATCAAATGACATCTTTGATAATGCTGCAAAGTCGGGTTCCTCCTCTAGGAGTTTATCAGTAAACTGTAGCGTGCGCCCTGATGCAGCTGGAGTCGACCAAAACGCATCTTCGTGATTTTCGAGTTCTGGAGAGGGTGATTTAGGGATGGGTTTAGGAACTGTCTTGGGCTTCAAGACCGTTTTAGGCTGGTCCGATCGGAGGATGACGTCTTTCTGTGAGTGTTGAGGATCACGTAGAAGATTTGGATATGAAAAGCCAATCTCACTTGGTTTCTTAATTCCACAAGTCGATTCTGGAGGTCAGTTATTCGACGTTCCTCCTCAGCAACGCCAGTAGTTGGGGCTGTCAAACCTGAAGCGGCTCCTGCGCTGGTCAGCTACACACAAATGACGATTGGTCTCTTTTTCATTTTGAACAGCACGCGACAAACCTCTTCTAATGTCCCCGTCAGCTTCTCGGTGTTTTCTCGGATTTCACTAAGTTGCTCAATGATTGCCACTACTTGAGAGTGGGCGCGCGGCATGCGCCGTATGGACTGGCTGAGAGCAGATTACGCCCCATGGAAGATAGAGTCGGCAGGGCACGTACTATCTGTCCAAGTACTTCAATGCAGCATGCGCATATACTTCGGGTTCATATTCCTTGGGTCTGAACATGTCATCTCGTCGCGTGGGCTGCTTCCTGAGGGGCGTAGCCCCAGGGAATGCGATGCGAGAGATCTCGCCACGACGCGTGCCGTTGTCTGGCTGCTTGCGTACATCAGCGTCTGGGGCGGGTACGAGTGTGAAAAGGCCGAGTTCCGAAGCGTCGATGTCGCGAATCAGGTCACCGAGGGTGGTATCGAGAACGGCGCGGGTAAACGGGATCGCGTTGGGGGCCAAGTTGTCGTCGCTGGGAACGATGGCAGCTGCAGCCGTGCGTATCCCTTTGGCAGTGGTTGCGAGGTGGTCGATGCGATCAGAGAGCGAAGTCATAACCAAACAGAGCGAACGCCACAAGAGGCGGTCAAGCTCGCTGTGTACTGTATTGACGACGTCCACTCAACATTGCACAGCCACCACCACGAGGAGCGTCGTCGTCGTCGTCGTCGTCGTCGTCAAGGTTGGCAGTGACAGCGGCTACAGTATAAGCGTTCACCGTCGCGGCTGTTTTAACCAAGGTCTGTGATGTTTTCCGTCCCACGCGGCCACGTACCATCTCGCTCGTCGACGCCTGCTCGCTCTCTGGGCCACTACGAATGCTCCGCAGGTTCAGCAGATTGTCCTTTGACAGCGAGCCGTCGTCGCCGACCGCTAGCATATTGGTCGATGATGGTACCAGTGACCGCAAAGATTACGCACCAGGCGGCCTGGACAGACTCGGACATGGTCGCAGCGATCACCGTCGCACAGCGTCCTCCAACGACGCAACCCACCCAGTCGCCTTGACTCGCGCTGGGCAGTCTCCGGGTTTGTCTTGCTCCACCTTGGCCATCGCCTCAACGGCTCGTTCCAACCCTCACATGTACTGATAATAACTTAGATTTCGATACCGCGGCACCGCTTGGACGTCACCACACCAACATCGGCTCGAGTCCCTTTTTGTCTATTCTATCGCATCAGCCACCGTACCAGCAGGCTCACAGGTGCCTTGGTTTCTCTCCTTTGAACACCGCCGCCCACAGCAAAACATCGCCTGCCCAAGCTCACCTTGATCATAGAGCACAGTCTCACTCCCATTCTCAATCAGAAATCACCGTGCGCAAGGACGTATTGACACCGAACATGACCTCTACTGCCTCTTCAAGCGCTGTAAGCAAGGTCCATACATCCCCGTCCAAGGCGAGTTCAGGCGGAGTTAATACGCCAGCGTGGTCTACTCACCCTCTCATAGCCTCCGACACGTACCTACGACGCCAAACTAGTCACCCGAGAGATGCACCGGTTGGGCACACTCGCAGGTCTGAATCCCGCTATCGCAACATCCCTATCATCCAGCGCGTCGGCATCCACGCTCACATTGGCACCATCTACATCCCCTTCAACGGCCACACTTGTGCCTGGCACGTCGCATAGCCACGGGCTCAACGTTCTCAGCGGTGCAACGACGTCAGACAAAGACAATCCCTGGGGCACGCTGCATGTGCATGTTCTGCCCCTGTTCAATGAAGAACCGTTACGTGTACCAATGTGAGCCTCCGCACTAGATTCATTGTCAGTCGCATTAACAGCTCTCCAGAGAGGATCTCAACACTCTTGTGAAACGACATATTCAGACTGTCCTTGCTGCGTCGCCGTCAAGGGCTTTGACAACCCTCGCAACCGATGTCCGGGAACTGATTGCCGCGGGCATGGTCACCATAAACGCCAAGATCACTCCCTTGTCAGATGAATTACTTCCCAGCCGTCTAGTTGAGCTGTGGTCCTTCTTCTGGGACCATATGTTACCTTATGTTGAAGGAGTGAGTGTCATCAGCTGGTTGTCGCATCGTTCGACTGAAGCAACTCTTTGAGGCGCTGCTGCCATTGCGAACTGACCCACTGCTAACCTCATTGCACCGCACTGCAAAACAACACCGTGGTAGCTCACCAACACGTTCATGTACCAAAGCTGGGGCGACGCTTGCAGCACATGCAGCATTTTCGCCGACTATCGACGTTCGGAGTGTGGCGCTGTGTGCTTTCCGCGACCGTGTTGTTGTACCACTACATAACCGGATGCATACTCTACTCTCTTCACCACATTGTAAGGAGACCCTAGTCAGGCTAGGCTCGTACCGTCAGCCTAGATTTCAACAAATGTATGTTCGCCCTACCTCATGACAAACGCTGCGCTCTGAGAACGACGCAGGTTACTCGTACTTACGTCCGAGCGACGTGTTCGTCCACCCTCACCAACGCTTTCTCTCCGCGCGCCAGACGTCGAACCCAGCGCGGGTGAAGCAGCTATCGCAGACCTCCTCCGGCTCTTCTCGCAAGCTCAACATCACGCCTGCGCACAGAACCCTTATCATACCTCGCGCCATTCGCATACGCGCGGACTAACCGTGCGTGCTTCCACGCCAAATTTTCTGTCCGCTGGCATTCCACGAGATCGTCGTGGTCGCATTGGAGGGCATGACGTGAAACGGATGATTTTGAGTGCAGGTAGCGGGAACCCGCCGGGGGACGACACGGACGCGGACGCAGAAGAGGAAAGCGGGAACGAAGGAAACGAGACACCGCGGGTTGGCGCGATGGACCCTCGTGACCAGAGAGGTGTTCCATCAGCGCGATCAGCACAAGAGCACGCAAATACAGGGGGGTGGGGACTTGGAGCTGGGAATGAAGAAAAAAAGGAAGACGACGATGACGAGGAAACTATGAATTGGGATCAGGCTCAGGTAGAGTACCCATCGTGAATTCTCTGTTGCTGTATGATTGACAGGGCTGAGACAGGCGGCTGTGGAACGGATGATTGGCTTGAAAGCCGAGTCACCAACGGATATGCGTAGACGTGTAGGTTAATTGCTTCGTAATGCAAGATCATTTGGTCCGCGAGACATGATCGAGTAAATGTCATTGGAGACGTCATCGAAGAGGACCAGTCCCCTATCCAATGCGGGAGATTCGTACAGGGGGTACCGTTCGTCCTGTTCTCTGCGTTCGCAATGTCCGGTGCGTACTCGATCTTCCCGTGATTGTGTTCTTACAGTTTTTGAGTAGAGCACACAAAAGCCCCTACCCGCGTTGCAGCAGGTCTCAGGGCCGCCATCCACAATCCCAACGTATCCGCTGAAGCAAAAGAGAATGCCGTGGAGAGGCTTAAGGAGATGTGGAGCCCACGCACGCGCCCCAGGTTGGCCATGGTGTCGAAGACTCCACGCGCGTGCTCGCTTGCTACGAGGCCACCTTGAGCAGTCTGTTTACCTGACCCTCTGCAGCTTGGCGGTTCCACCCATTTGTTCAATTTCAGACCCGCACACCCCGCCGAAGGCTGAGGTGCACGCCGAATAGGTGCTCCAGCCAACCAGCATCCATGAGAAACATCCCGGGCACAGTGACAAAGAGCATTATACACACGTCGTGGCAGGTTACAAGGCTACCCTCCACAGTATGTCGTGGACCCCCGGTGCCACCGTGTGGTTTCTAATCAAGCCATTGGTAGATCCGCGTGTACCTGAAGAAGGAAAGCAACACGTACGAGAGTATCTAATGGAGCACGGTATCGAGACCCGAACTTGTTTCGGACATGCCCCACGGTGATCGCTGCCGATGTGTCTGGTATTATGGTAGTATCCTTGTTGCTAGTTCAGTACATTATGACGATCTATTTCGCGACTTCTTCTAGTCTACTCAACACCTTTTCCACCCTGTCTTCAAGGTTGCTCACATTGCCAGCGACCGTACTGCGATTTGCTTCCAAGCTGGCTTCGACATCCGCAACTGCGCTATTCAGTGCCTCGAGACTTTCTCTCGTCCGTTTCTGCTCTTCTTCGAGCGCAGCGATTGTGCTCTGGAACTCGGCGGCGGATCCATGCAGGGCCGAAAGCGTTCGCAATCGTGTAAGAATATGAGGGATGTGAGGCAACGATGGCGCGAGGCGCGAGAGCAACGGCAAAACAATGTCCTGGGCGGGGGTAAGCACGGTCAACGCACCAGGGGCCCCGTTCGTCTGTCCACTCGCAGCTTGTTGGCGCTTTTGTGTTTGGCTCGCGGACACGCGTTCCAGGTCGGAAAGGAGCAGCTTGAGCCGCCTAGAAACGGAATCGATGTGTCGTGGTTGGGTGAGCAGCGTGAGCTGGTTATTGAGTCGCATGAGCATCGGCAAAAGCGGAGGCGTGAGGGGTGTAGTCTAACGGAACGCGTCAGCCCACGCGGGTAGACATCGACGCGCATCTCTTACCTCGTCCAGCGTCGCGCTCACAGATCCGACCAGCTTTTCGAGTTCCCCAACCCGCTTGTCCATCTCCACGATACTTGTCGCTTCCGGAACGTCCCTGCTGCTCTTCGCCGTTCCACCCTTGACATTCTCGCGACCGTCCTCCCCACCTTTGTCTGCCCAGTCCCAGTCCGCTTCCGCTTCCCCTCCCTCCTCCTCCTCCCCAACGACGACACCGACCAACTTTCCTCTGCCTTCCCTGCCCCTTCTCACCTTCTCCAACCGTCTCCGCACATCGACCAGTCCGCGGATCATCTCACCTGGATCGACACCTTGCCCGTCCTTTTCACGCACTTGCAGTGCAGGGTTGGACGGATCCTCGAGCTCAGCTTCCAGTGCTGCGAGCTCGGCCTGCAGGGCGCGCAAACGCGCGGGTAGCGAGAGCATCCGTGTAGGAGAGCGAGAGTTCGAGCGGGAACGACTGGACGAGGATGAACGCGGGTACGCGTAAAGCGTGCGTTGGCGACCTGTCCCCACGCACCGGCGAGAAGCGTAAAAAAAGAAGAGAAAATCACGAGCACGACAGGTGTTCCATGAGATGGACGGAAGATGGGCAGATGGAGGGGGGGACGTACGGGCGCGCTCAGCTTTGCGGAAACGTTTGCTGGCTTCTTCAGGGTTAATCAGGCTACTCACATCGAGTTCTTCGTGGCTTGTCAATGTGCCCTGGACGGCCGCCCTTGCTCGGGCACGAGTAGCAGAGGGTTCATCATCGTCAGAGTCGTCAGCCTGTTACAAAAGATCTGCGGCGCGTAGAGACCGTAGAACAAGGAAACGTACGTTATCGTGAGGAGACGGAAAGACGTCCTCTGTTTCGTAGACGTCCGGTGCAGTGTCCTTGATTGGACAAGATCAGCTGCAGAATAGCACAGGAGACGCGGTACGAACGATATCGGGAAGATTGGCGTATTTGTTCGCGCTCATGATCAAGCAAGTCGATGAGACAGAAACGGTGGACGGTTCGAGTGTAACTGGAGTACTTTGGCCAACCCAGACAGGTTTCAAAGGAAGAGGAGCAAAAAAGCGTCACCTGAGCGATTCGAACACTCGCGGTCAAAGACCAACCGCTTTGCTGGGTAGCAGGCGATCCCGTTAACCACTCCGGCAAAGTGACCACGTCGGCGAGAAAGCTGATGATTCCACTCTGAGACAGCAAGACAGCAAGGTGACAGTACAATGGTATACAGAATGCTACCAGAAGTCCTAAGCAATGAGATAATACAATCTCCACAGCCATCCAAATCGACCCCGTATATTCTGTTTCATCTCTTCGTCGTCAAGTTCGTCATCGCCACTTCTAATGTGTTCGTCCTTGTACAAGTCCACAGTGTAAATGTCAACAATGTCAAACGTGTTTTTCTGTCCTGCTGCATGACCACGGGAGTTAGTGGTAATCAAAGTTGTCAGTTCATTGGTGGACCCCAAGGAAAGAGCACCTGAAGCAACCAGTTCTGGTTTGGTAGTCGGAATTTTTTCGGCGAGTACCCAGGCGATATACATGACAATCATGACAGGTATCTCGATGTAAAAGGAAACGAAGTTTACGGCAGAGAACTTTGGGAATATGGAGGACCAGCCTTGAACTGTGGAAATGGTATGAAATTGACGTATGGCAGTATGGAACGACCCACTGAGGATCAATACAGTCACAGTGATGATCTTTGGCGGAATGAGCACACATTAAACGCTGAAAGCAATGCCACGTACGACGAAATAAGGACCCCAAGGCCAAGTCCAGCGCACGTAAAACTTGAGTTCGTCCACGGAGCGGTTCTGAGCAATCCAGGCTTTCCTGAACCTCCAACTGGCGAGACCAATGGAGAGCCATGCGATCTGCATGCGGTGAGAATGAATAGAGTGGAAAGAGGCTGATGAACTTGCTTGGTTAGAGACCCCGACGATGTTCTGCAACCATCCCCAGAGCTGACCGCTGCCGACAAAGCTACTTGCGAAGCACAAGATACTGACACTACTGGTGGCTAGTAAAGCGTATATGGGAACGCCGGCGGGTGTGGTCTTTGAGAAAATAGCAGGGGCTTGTCTACGGGGAGAGACCACAGCGAGGCCATAGAGAACGCGAGTACCGGCAAAGAGTGCATGGTTTCCGGCAGAAAAGACGGAGGTGAGAATGACGGTGTTCATAAAGGAAGCGGCAACGGCTAATGGGAGATCAGAGACCGAGATTGCATGTGTAAGCGGGTAGGGACGTACTCGATCCGGCCTGTTTGAATACGATGGTGAATGGGGACGTTGTGGTGGACCGATTTGAGAGGTTCGGGTAATCCCATGGGACTACCAAAAAGTATGAGAGGGTGGGTTGCAGATAAAAGTGGGACAGACCATTGAGACCGATGAGCAAGATGCTCAGGATATAGAACAAGAGGATTCTAGAGTGATATCAAGAGTAGATAGGGGCTAATAATGATTGGTCTCACCGCCAGAAGACGAGTTTAACGACTTTAGGCATGTTACGAGACGGGTTTTTCGTTTCACCGGCGGTGAGACCGAGACTCTCGGTTCCGCCGTCTGCAGAGGGATGAGTGAGAAGTGAAAGCACTGAGACAAAGGGACGTGCATGCAAAGCTAGCGGTGACGAATACATTTGCAAAGCCAGAGAAACCGTTGACGAAGGGTGCGCCAGGGATGTGCCAGTAGTGGGCGCCAATATAGGTATGTTGTGTGTTGACGCCGACGTTGACGAGAATGCCGAGGATGATGAAGATGATGATGGTGGCAACCTTGAGGAAGGCAAGCCAGTACTCTGAGGAGAGGTGAGAGAGGCAAAGGGAGGAGGAAAGAAGGATACCTAGTTCGCCATAAGCGCGCACGTGGAGGGCGTTGATAGAGACGAGGACGACCCAGGCAAGGAGACTGATGACCCAGGGGTGCCACGATGTCCAGAACTGGAGGACGAGCTGTGCGGCGGTGAGGTCGGATGCGACGGAGACGGCGTCATTGAACCAGTAGTTCCAGGAGAGAGCGAAGCCATACGAAGGGGAGAAAAAGCGGGTCGTGTATGCGTTGAACGAACCTGCGGGGGATGAGCGGCGGGGGTGGCGGCGGCGACAAGGGAGACGCACCTGCAACGGGGTATTGGGTAGCCATCTCGCCAAGGAGGAGGAGGGTGATGTAGACGACGACGCCGATGATGGCATAGCAGATGAGCATGCTGGCTGGCCCGCCCTCTGCGAGAGACTTGCCAGTGCCAAGGAAGAGTCCGGTGCCGATGGTGCCAGCGACGGCGATCATCTGGACCTGTCGAGCGGAGAGGCTGCGACGGAGGGCGGTCATGACTGGCTGTGGTGAGCGCCGAACCCGCCCTCCGCGCCAAGATTGCCTCATCGGATGGCGTGCGACTTGCCCTTGCTCGCCATGTCCGCCCTCATCGACTTCGTGTCGGCGACGCCCCCGCCATTGACCCTCCATCTGCTCCCCCTCGCGCCCGTCATCCACCACATCAGGCGCATCGCCGACGTCCTCTCTTGGTCCGCACCCTGGGAAGAGTCCGTCCTCATCCTCGCTCTCTGGTGGTCGCTCTGTCTCTTCGCCGACCTCACCCTCAAGTACGTCCTTCTCATCTCCCTCGTCCCCCTCGTTCTTGCTCACCCCGTCCCAGATTCTTCTTCCCCTTGGCCGTTCTCTTCGTTTTCGCCCTTCGCCACCACTCCACCCCCGTCCACGCCGCCCCGTCCCCCGCCGCGACAGAGTCCACCGTGCATGTCCTCCTAGACGACCTCGCCGCCATACATGCTCTCCTCCCCGACCAGCCCGTCCCACCCCCGTCCTTGACGCTCCTTCGCATCGCCGCCTTCCTCTACCTACCCTATCTCATTCTCACCCACCTCATTCCCCTCCGCATCTGCATCGCCATCTCCGGCACATTCGTCCTCATCCACCGTGCCAGATGGGCTCGCAACGCACGCGCTGCTCTCTCACGTAGCGCTCACCTCCGCTGGGCATACTACCACCTCCACGCCTTCGTCTCCGGCATTCCCCTCCCCGCGTCACCGACAACCCCTCCCCCTCCCGCATATGCTTCTCGCCCCGCTTCTGACGCTACAGACTATGCCAGTGTTCCT
>JBBPKD010000334.1:0-23529 GCA_038089075.1 Singerocomus inundabilis
CCCTGGAGGCATTTAGGGAGGTGTCGGTGGCGATGGCGAACGGTTTAGAGGTGTCGGGGAATGCGAGCATCAGTTTGGAGGCAAAGAGTTTCTTGAGCTCTTCAAATGCCACTTGGCATTGTGGGGACCAGTTCCACAGTTGGGTCTTTTTGATTAGGTCAATGAGTGGTCACGCTACGTTTGAGTAGCTTGGAATGAACTTTCTGTAGAAGTTAGCAAAGCCAAGGAATGACCGTACTTTCTTGACTGTGGTGGGGACAGGCCACTGAGTGATCCCATCAAGTTTCACCGGGTCCATGGCAATAGACCCTTCCTTGATTACCATACCTAGGTAGTCGACTTCTGAGACTGCGAAGTCACATTTTTCCAATTTGAGATGGAGGTCTAGTTCCTCCATTCGTTCTAGAATGCGTTTTGTCTGTTCTTCGTGGGTTTTGTGATCTGCTGAGGCAATTAGCAGGTCATCCATGTAGATTACTAACCATCCTTCTGCGATCATATCATGGAAGGAGTCATTCATGAACCTTTGGAATGTCATGGGGGAGTTAGACAATCCGAAGAACATTACCGTGAGCTCAAAGAGCCCCTTGTAAGTGATGAATGCAGCCTTCTATTGATGGCCGTCTTTTATTTGTACATTGTTGTACCCCCACCATACATTGAACTTGGTGAAGATCTTGGAGTCTTTAAGCTTGTCCATTAGGTCAGACACCAAGGGTAGTGGGTATGCATCCCGGATAGTATGTTCATTGACATAGTGGTAGTCTTGACATGGCTGGAGTTTGCCATCCTTTTTCTTGACAAAGAAGAACGGTGACGCTTGCGGTGAGTTGGATGGGCAGATCTTCCCGCATTTAAGGTTCTCTTCTAGGAATTCTTCAGTGGCTTTACATTCTTCTGGGGATAGGGGGTATACTTTCCCTATCTTGGGAGTGAAGGTTTCCTTGAAGTTGATCTCGTGGTCATACGGTCTGGTTGGGGGTATGTGATCAGTGGCTTTCTTTGAGAACACTTGTGCGAACTTTTGGTATTCTGTTGGGAGCATTTTCTTGGGTTTGTTTTTCAGGGTGTCGATCGCCAATTGTGTGGATGTGTTGGCGTTTTGGGCCTTTGAGGAGAGGAATCTTGCTCCGATTCTGGCTACCTGATTCATGGTGTAGCCGCGTTTTCTCTGGACATTGGCTACAACTCTTTCCAAGTTTTCTTCAAGGGATTCTCGTTGGAGGTAACGCAGGAGGTGTTCTTTGTCTTCTCCGGAGAAGTTTATGTGTTCGGGTGGTGGTGTCAGTTTCTTTTCCATGAAATTAACTCTGCTTCGTGCGGTTCTTAATCTTTCGGATTCATTCATGAGTTTGGAGATTAAGACTGTTCTCTTCTTCCAGTTGATTGCTGGATTAGCCTTTTGAAACCACGGCATCCCTAGGATGATGTTATTGTGTCTGCAGTGCATTATGATGAATTCTATTTGGTGTACGATCCCATCGATTTTGACGAAGTGGCATGCTTTGTATTTTGACATGCCTTTGGTGTTGTGGGAGGTATTGGCATTGGTGACTTGGATCAGGGTCGACAATTTGGTGAGGGGAATACGGTGTCGATTGGTGAAGTGCCAGTCCATGCAGTTGATTTCTGCTCCACTATCCAGGAGCGCGGTTATGTCGATGTTCTTGCTAGAGAATGAACACTGGATTTGGGCTTTCACAGTAATAGCATTCTTTTCTAAAGAAGACAAGATCCTAGCAGAGAATTCTTTATGGGAAGGTACTTGCGACGTCCAAGCCCTTCCAGCTAAAAACCCAGTCGGTTGACTTTCTTTTTGTCAACCACCATTTCTTCTTCATCGTCGTCTACCTCTTCAAGGTTGGGGATTTCTTCGACCTTTGGTTTGGTTTCTTTAGTTTTCTTGAAGTCATTTTTGACTTTTTCTTCTTGGCAGCATTTGGGCACAATGTGCCCCAGTTTCCTACATTTGAAGCAGAGCTTCTCCTTTCTGCATCTTTCTCGTTCAGCTGGGGTAAGTTTCCTGAGTCTTACCGTGTCTACATCCATGGCATTCGGGTCTTTCTCTTTCTTCAGCTGGGTGAAGTTTTGGTATTTAGTTTCAGCGAGTTTCTTGTTCCACTGGGCAATTTGGTCTGCCCTCTCGTTTTGATCCATAAAGGACGTTGCCTTGTTATACCAGGTTTCTATGGTGTCAGGGATGGTGTCCATGGTAAGTATTCTTTGCATGATGAAAGGGGGAATGGTGGAGGCAAAGTAGTTGATGAGGATGTTTTCCTCTTTAATTCCAGCGATGGTGACATTGTTCTGGAAGGTATTGATGTAGTTGGTGATGGAGGGTTTCCAGACCCCTCGGTCTTTTTCCATTCTTGTGTTGGCCAGCCAGTGGATGGCGCCGGTGACCGTGTCGTGGTGTTTAAACGACTTGTAAAACTTGTTTTTAAAGGTGGACCAGGTTCCAAGGGTAATAGTCCCTGTGGCGGGATCTTCAGCTTGGTTCCTGAAGGTCTCGGCCCATGTGGCGGCGGCGCCTTTAGTCATGTACGAGAGTGTGAAGGCGATCTTCTTTGCATCTGAGTTATATATGTCACTATTGACAGCGAGGTAAAGATTTACCATGCCGACCCATCGAGTGGTGATTTTATGGTCTTCATTGTAGTGCTTGGGTATGCTGAGGCGGAGTTCCGTGGGTTTGGAGGAGGACATAGGCGATGTTTGGGTAGAGGGTGATGGTAGGGAAAATGGGAGATTTCGAGTGACGGGAGTAGGAGACAGTGGTGTGGGGGATCTAGGAATACTCACCTGGTGTTGGAGAGTGTGTGCGAGGGATAGCGCAAGGCGTTGGCTAGGGGAGTCTGGGACATGGATGTTTCGGTCACTCTCCTCAGATGGAGAGTCTTCCTCGGTGGACAAGTGTTGTTGCAGGGTTTGTCTGGTGTTCCTGGGGCTTTGCCAGGCGGGTCCTCTGCAGTTGCTGGAAAGTGTGGTGTTGGGGTGGATGCAGACTAGCTGGTACTAGCTGTGGTTGAGAGCTTAGTTCTTTTGTTACGCTTGGCTCTGGTAGAGACAAGTGTAGCCCTTGCAAGAACGAAGTAAGTCTTCTGGTGGTTCTGAGAGCGTACCAAGGTTCCCTTAGACGAAGGGAAGGACTGAGGAGCTTAGCCTGTGGGTGGCTAAGGACTTAGGACTGAGGGGAGACTTAGGGGACCTTAATCTAGCCAGCAAACTAATATTGCAAACACTAGATAAGACAAGGGAGAACTAAGCTAAGGTATTGTATGTAAAGTACCGGCTTTATATATGCATCCTGAACATGCATAGACCATGATGTAGGGCAAGTGCGGGAAAGGACACTACCTCAGTAATGAATAGGAGACAGGTGTCAAGGGTTGAGAATGACAGCTGTCAAGATGAAACACATTACAGCTGTCAGTGCGAAATGACAGCTGTCAATCAAAGGAAACAATAGAAGTGTCGATCAAGTGACCATGCTGTGCGTGGAAGCAAAGATCTGAAGATGAAGCACAGTTTAGGTGTAAGGTAAGGGCAAAGCCTGGGTTGACACTGGGACGGTGGAGACCAATAGAAACAAAGGAAAGCAAAGCAAAGGAAAAGCGTATGGGTAGAAGTTGTAACATCATTATATTCGTAAGTTCACAATAGGAAGCCTTCCTTTAATCTCCGTGTACTTCTATTCACATGCACTGCTTGGTCTGTGCACATATATTCGTAGTATATAAGGGACTGTGATTTGGCTGTTGTCCCTCAGCCTAATCTACTTGGTTATTTGCCTGCAAAGGAGTGAGACCTCTAGAGATTACTCTCCATCCTATACTACTTCAGTCCAGCCAGTCTCAAGCCCTGCAGTGGTGATTAAGATCCCCTCACAATGTATTTCCATCAGAAAGCATTTGTTGTGAATTTACGATTATCTTATCTCCCTGGTCATGTGATTACTCCATCCCTTCATACTATCACACCACTCCCTTCACATGATTCACAATCTAATCTTATCTCTTCCTCCAATCCTTCATGATATCACTGATCACCCCTAATCCTTGATCATACCTACAGGCTACCATACCTTCTCCTTACCTCCTATCCCTAATCTGATCAGTCAAGACCCTGCAAGATCCTAGATGGATCTCTGCCATGATCCCTTCTATTGCAGACACAAGGGAGCTACACTGCCAAACCTAACTTCATGGTCCTGTCAGGTGACCTGGCATTGATACTATGGGGCTAAACCAAGATGTCGGGAGATAGAGCGCTGGACAGCAGATATTGGGAATGCAGATATGATGATAGGGCTGACAGCGGAACTGGCTTCCACCTAAGAACTCCTAGCAGACTATTGCACTGCTATAGTAGATGTAGTACTCTTGCAACTAGTCTCTGTCTTCATCTTAATATGTGCAGCTATCTGCAAGCATAATTGTATTTGGGCTAATGAAGCCCTTGGGTAATCGCGTGGTTATCTGGAGGGTACCACCCTTAAGGTGCTATGCCTCTGGCCCATCTGGGGCTCTCTGGAATAAATTAGTAATGATACAATGAATGTGGTGCATACTGGAAGTCTTGTGACTAGAGATCTTCACTGGGATATGAGCTGGCTGGCTGGACTGGGTAGAGGGGTAGGGTTGGCTTCATCTCCAGGAACCTCACTTCTAGGCACCATTGCTGGCGGGTAGGTGAATAGTCAACCAGCTACAAGTCAGAGTGCTCACTAGGCCACCTTTGCAGGCAGGGTAGGAGGTTAACAAGTGGATTAGGCTGGGGGGACACCAGCCAACTTACAACCCCTTATATACAGTATATGAGGGAGCACAGATTAAGCTGTGATTGTCTAGGGTATATGGTAATTAAGGAAGGCTATACTAGAGTAAGGGTAAGAGTCCATGAGGTAGCGGTAAGGCTGCCTCAATGTAAAGGTAAGGTGATATGGTGAGAAGATCAGAAGTGTATCACATTACAAAAAGGAGGAATGGAAGATTGATCACAAAGTGTGAAAGATCAGGGGGATGATCATGGCAGAGATCCATCAAGGATCTTGCAGGGTCATGATAGGGGTTGTACCAATCATAGGGAGTAATCGTATATAAAGAAGGCGTGGTAGCCTGTAGGTGATGATTGGAGAGAGATTGATGATTGGTGTGATTCATGAAATGATGGAGAGGTGAAGAGATGTGATCAAGTGACAAGGTGAAGGTGTGATGTGTGAAGGGTCGATGATGTTATGAGATCAGGAAAAAAGATAATCATGGGATTCAAGGTAAAATCCCGTTTCATAACACCTTCCTTGATCTTTCACACTTTGTGATCGATCTTCCATTCTATTTCCTAGCCTTGTGGTACACTTCTGATCTTCTAACCACAGGCCTTACCTTTTACTTGAGGCTTGCCTAGTTGCAACCTCATGGACTTTCCCCTCTACCCTACATAGCCTACATTAATGTCCGTATACCCTAAACCCTCCTGTAACTGTATATAAGGGGTTGTGAGTTGGCTGGTGTCCCCCCAGCCTAATCCACTTGTTACCTCTCCTACTCTGCCCTTACCAGTGGCCTAGTGAAGTTAAGCACAGCAAGTAGCAAAGTGCTATTCACCCACCTGCTAGCAATGGTACCTGGAAGTGAGATGCTTCAGAAATAAAGCCAACCTCCCTCCATCCTAGTCCAGCCAGTATGCCAACTCGTATCCCATATCAAGCCTACTCCCAAGACTTGCAGTATGCACTCCATTTGTTACTCATTATTTAACCAGTTCAGGACTATGCCTTGTAATGGCCTAGTCAATATACTTCCAGATAACCATGTGACTCAAGATGGACACACTTGTTAAGATGATGTTATACTGGCGATACAGTTAGGTTCTCACTACCATTATATCTTATTATATTTCCAGATATCTACGAGCCATAGTGCCATAGAAGATCATGTGGTAGCATCAGCACCCTTGATACAGGGTGGCACTCTCAACCAGCTTACAAGGGTGGCAACCTGGATATAGCCATATGAGAAACTACTTTAGGTCAAGCCCCATAGGAATATGCCAAGTTGCCCAACAGGACCTTGGAGATAGGTTTAGGCAGTGTAGCTCATTTGCACTTGCAACACTTGGATTAGGCTGAAATACTATTCTGCGACTTGAAGAGGCCACAGATCCAATCCCAAACCATTTTAGCTACAAAGCCCTAGTCCCAAAGGCAATAGAAGCAAGTTCCATTATACCAGTGACATCTCTTGCCCCAAACCCGACTCATGTTACTGCTTGTAACAGTATATGATAGTGCGCCTGCTAAGGCATTATAATATGAAGAGCTTATACTACCTTAGACCATCGAGCCTTAGCTCCAGTCATCCACAAACCAAGGAAGAAGATCCTGTCCTTGTCTTAAATGTAACCTCAACATTTACTATCCTTTGTCTCAAATGCATACCCTTTGACGTTTCTACCCATTGCCCCTATCCATGTCAATGATCTTTCCTGCAACATGAAGTTAATAATTCTTCGAAGACTCTAGCTGAAGATCAACTTGGAAATGCCTGGTCGAAACTGGACACATCAGTATGGTTGGACCCTCTGCCACCAGTGGAATCATGAAGTCCAGCTCCAAAAGAAGATTGATCCAAAGCTATACTCAGTCATACAAGAAGAATAAACACTTTGTGTCCTATGATAAAGAAGAATAAATCTGCTAGAGGTTTTCTGCACCCAAACGATGAACCAGCTAAAGGTCTCAGTACATGTCCCTCGAAATGGTGATTACAAATCATAGAACCAGCTGACACTTTAATCAGTTTGTCTACAACATTGCTCACATTGCCTCAGAAGGATTTTAAGTGCAATACTTATGATCAAGACAAGACTTAGTTCATCAAGTGATCTGCCAGAGTGTCTGCAATTATAGTGCGGCTCCAGATCTAAAATAAGGAGTACTTAATTTTCTGGTCCAAGTTAAGTCTTGATATAAAGTCACTAACACTTTCAATCCTGGTAACAAAATCAAGAAATTTATATGATCTCACAAGATTTATTCAATGACATCTTCTCTTTTCCAACTCCCTCACTCGCGCTCCCTCGTTGATCCTTACCATCAATGACATCATCATCCCAATATATCCCTCACCCCTATTCTTAGTTTCTGTCCAGAGAAGACGTTAAAAGCTTCACAAGTAAAGGATAAAGAAGATGTACAAGAAAGTCTTAGAGTTTTATTTTCAGAATCATGACTGATGAAGACCTTCACCCCAAGTAGACTTAGCAAAGCTTAGCTAACTCTCAGAAGCACCTATGGAAAGCCTGGTTGAAAGAGTACTCAGGTGGAATCAAGAACTGTAGCTCTGAAAAAGAGAGAATAAAGTGAAGCCCATGCAAAGTCAATGTTAGAAGGTATAAGTCAATCAAGAGGAAGATCTGAGAACTCAAAGATGATCAAGTTTCCCTTCTTTGTTATCACACAATCCACACAGTGTTTAAATGTGGAACTCAAGACCAAGATCATGTCCTCTACTAGTAGTATCAAAATCAAGAGATGTTTGAAGAAATGTTAAATCTTTCCTTCCAGTATGAAGTCAAACTGCCCAGATCCTAGACACGATCAGAAACTGTTCTTTATCCTATCCAAAGGTAATCGAGATCTAATCACCAGCGTACGGTTATTCAGTTGAAAGACAGTGAGACCTACAATGGGAAAAGGATCAAGAGAACTAATGAAGAAGACACCTGACCTGATACATCATTAAACTATCTGACCATCTGCATCGTCACAAAACTTGAAAGATATATTCAAGGATCTGAAAGTTCAACAGTTCAACAACTCGAAGCTGCCAGTTATTCGTCCCTCATGAAGTGAGGCTTGCGCTTAGAGTCAAGAACCTAGAACTCCAAGATTCAAGTTTATATTATGTCTTGAAGTAGACATTAAAAACTTTCAGGTGGTTGTTCATGCAATGATCTTTAGTTTTTATCCAGAACAGAAATGGATTGACATTTGGCACAGTTGTTAAATGTCATTGTTCCAGAGATGAACAGAAACTCTTTCACTCCCGAACACGAGTCTAAAAGGTTTACTTTTTCTTTTCTTTCAGTTTCTTCTAGAAGAAGCCCAAGTCAAGAATAGGTCTGGATCCTGAAACATGATTTCGATTTAGAAGATGGTCTGCGCCATGCAAAGGATCTCAGCTATTCAAGATGGCAAGCCTATTCTCATTATGTTATCAGTCTCTTCAATTCTCTCTCATAAAAAAGATAAAAGAATATACAAAAGAATATAAAGAAGATAATCTCAGCTCTGACAAGAGGATAAATATGTTTCTCGTTAAAAAACCAATTGCAAAGATAACATCAAAGCTTTCTATGTAGTCTGCAATGACTATAAACTATGAACAGTCTGAAATGACTATAAACTAGATAGTTGAAGGATTACTATGAAATCTTATAATCCAGCATGATGATAAACTGCCTAGAGTCCATAAAGACTATAAACTATCTTCTGAACAAGTTGATATAGTCAAAGTATCCAGCAGTACCCACTATCACCACTCAGTTCATTTCTAGGTCTTTGGTGTTTCCCTAGTCAAGCTCAAGAAACTACCACTCTTCCTTTTTGCACCAAGATTAAGGTTATAACTAAATCAAGAGATATAAAGATTTAAGACACTGGTTATTTGTCTATCTCAGAAGTGAGGCCCCTGTCAAGAATTAATATTGATCAAGATGAAGTTCTCCCCGCATTCACGCACCTTCTTGATGCCATCTCATCTTTTCCTCCTTGATTCAATGGATAAAGCCAATTGGGAAGTAGTACCAGTTGATACTCGAACTGGGAAGCCCATGAAGAAGTAGTAACCCAGAAGATCTACTCCCCAGAATATAGGAAAGCTGCTGTCGACAATTAAAGTTAAGAAAGTTGAAATATTCAAACAAGTTCAACAATCAAGATTTTGGTTTTCCTTTCAGTCCAGCTGGAGATCTTAAACCAAGTATCCTGTCTAGCTGGAGACTTTAAATTGAGCACAGTCTAGTCAAAGACTTTAAACTATGAAATTGTTTATGGAATTAATGATGGTGCTGTCTGGGAATACCATGGCCATCTGCAATCATATTCAAAGACCTGAATATGTCTATAAAGTGTTTAGTTATTGAATACAACTTTAAAAGTGTCTTAGTCCATAATGACTCTAATCTATTCTCTATCCTACTTGGTTTACAGGTTTGGCAAGTAGTCCTCAAACCTTCCTTCTCTAGTCAACACTCCGGTCTTTATTGATTGGTTTTAACTGAATCCTCTGCAGGCCATACCCTGCACTCTAGCCTCAACATTTCAAGTATGGAACTTTGGGTCTCAAGAGGGCCTTGGCAAGTTTGGATATTGTTCTTCAAGTTGACCCTCAAGTGCTGTCTTCTGTCAAATATTGCCTTATAAACCTCAACCCTCCCACCACCCTTTTATGATCAAGATAACTATCAGTCCTTAATTGGATGATACTTGTCTACCATGTCTCACAACATTGATCTTGCTCTTGGCTGTCTGGAATCCAGCCTTGAGAGGGGGGAAGTGTTGTAAACTTACAATTATCTTATCTCCCTGGTCATGTGATCACTCCGTCCCTTCACACTATCACACCACTCCCTTCATATGATTCACAATCTAATCTTATCTCTTCCTCCAATCCTTCACAATATCACCGATCACCTCTAATCCTCAATCATACCTACAGGCTACCATGCCTCCTCCTCACCTCCTATCCCTGATCTGATCAGTCAAGACCCTGCAAGATCCTAGATGGATCTCTGCCATGATCCCTTTCTTGATCTTTCACACTTTGTAATTGATCTTCCATTTTATTCCCTAGCATTGTGGTATGCTTCTGATCTTCTAACCACAGGCCTTACCTTTTACTCAAGGTTACATTAATGTTTGTATACCCTAGACCCTCCTGTAACCGTATATAAGGGGTTGTGAGTTGGCTGGTGTCCTCCCAGCCTAATCCACTTGTTACCTCTTCTACTCTGCCCTCACCAGTGGCCTAGTAAAGTTAAGCATGGCAAGTAGCAAAGCACTATTTGCCCACCTGCCAGCAATGGTACCTGGAAGTGAGATGCTTTGGAAATAAAGCCAACCTCCCTTCATCCCAGTCCAGCCAGTATGCCAACTCGTATTCCGTGTCAAGCCTACTCCCAAGACTTGCAGTATGCACTCCATTCGTTACTCATTATTTAACCAGTTTAGGACTACACCTTGTAATGGCCTAGTCAATATACTTTCAGATAACCATGTGACTCAAGATGGACACACTCATTAAGATAATGTTATACTGGTGATACAGTTAGGTTCTTACTACCATTGTATCTTATCATATTTCCAGATACCTATGAGCTGTAGTGCCATAGAAGATCATGTGGTAGCATCAGCACCCTTGATACAGGGTGGCACCCTTGACCAGCTTACAAGGGTGGCAACCTGGATATAGCCATATGAGAAACTACTTTAGGTCAAGCCCCGTAGGAATATGCCAAGTCACCTGACAGGACCTTGAAGATAGATTTAGGCAGTGTAGCTCATTTGCACTTGCAATAGCATTAGTATGCTTTATCGTTCCAGTTTGGTTTTTCAGTGTTTGCTTCTTGTTGTAAACTTACAAATAAACCTTTCCCTGATCACGTGACATCCCATCCCTTCACATCATCACACCCTTACCTTGTCACGTGTATCACAATCTTATCTTATCTCTTCTTACCTCTTCACGACATTACACCAATCATCATTCTCTCCTCCAATCCTTACCTACAGGCTATCATGCCTTCCTCATCTCTGCTTTACCCTCCAATCAGTATGATCACCCTTAATGAACCCTGCAGGATCATTGATCAATCTCTGCCACGATCATCCCCTTGATCGGTCACACCTTGTGATCATTCACCATTTCATATTCTAGCATGAGGTATACTTCTGCACTTTTTAACCTCATGCCTTAACTTGTGTTTGCATCGAGGTTAGCCTCACAGCTACCTCACAAACTCTTACCCTTTACTCTAGTACTTAATACAGTAATACCATATACCCTAGACCCAGTCATAGCTTGGTCTGTGCACTTTCCTGTAACATATATAAGGGGTTGTGAGTTGGCTGGTATCCCCCCAGCCTAATCCACTTGTTAACCTCCTATCCTGCCTACCAAGGTGGCCTAGTGAGTGCTCTGACTTGTAGATGACGACTATTCGCCTGCCTGCCAGCAATGGTGCCCAGGAGTGAGGTTGTCCAGAGATGAAGCCAACCCCCACTCCATTCCCAGTCCAGTCAGTATGCCAACTTGTATCCTGTGTCAAGACCAAATCCCAGGACTTGCAGTACACACTCCATTCATTACCCATTATTTAACCAGCCAGAACTATGCCTTATAATGGCCTAGTCAATCTTATAATCCAGATAACCACATGACTCAAGACTAATACAGCAGTCAAGATGATGTTATACCTGCGATGCAGTTAGGTTCTCACTACTGTTGCATCTCATCATATTTCCAGATATTTACAAGCCATAGCACCATAGAAGATCATGTGGTAGCATTCGGCACCCTTGATACAGAGTGGCACCCTAAATCAGCTTTCAAGGATGACAACTTGGAATCAGTCATATGAATAACTCAAGAACAAGGTCAAGCTCTATAGTATGCATGCCAGGTTGCCTGACAGGACCATGGAGATAGTTGTGGCAGTGTAGCTCCTTTGCAGTCGCAACACTTCTTTGCATCTGCAACACTTAGATTAGGCTTGCTTATGCTGCCTGGCTTCAATTAGTGTCTAGCCCCCCCAGTACCCTCACCAGCTACTCTAGTCTCGCCGACAAGATTATAGTACAGCCTGCTGTCGAGCCCGTCACTCCAGCACTCTTCATCCAAAACAGAGTGTTCTCTGTCAATCCCAACAATCACCCAGCGCAATCACCTAGAGAGTGGCAAGTAGAAGCCCTCTTAGCTCACCTCTTTCCTGCCCATTCCTTATCTGTCACTCTATCCCTCGAGTCTGGAGAGATCCAAGAAGAGTTAGTATACCCTAATGACATCATCAAATAGCATCTCTCCCATCTTGATGACATCCCGCTCAACACCTATCTTGACATCTGTCATAAACTAGAGCAAAAATCAAGCAACATTGGTCTTTGGAACAGGTGGTGTATCGCAACTCGCTTCCAACAGAATACTTACACATTTTTTTACCGAACATGAGCACTTAAAGGTTGTTGAGACCACACTTGCATTAGAGAAAGCACAGAAAAAGGTGAAAGCCCTTAAAGAGAAGAAGGAGATTCACCATCGTAAGCTGGAACTTCTTAAAGCTAAAAAGAAGTACCCATCTCTCAAATCTATTTCTTTACGAAACTGCATTGTACCTCAAGTCAAGTAATCATTGAAAGATACAATTAGGTGACTTAAAATAAAAAGCTTTTCACCACATCTTACTATGAAGATTTCTGTGAACCTAGTCAGGGATACAATGACAAGAACTCTGATTCCACAGAACAACCCCTTGATCAATCTTATTACCAAGATATCCCCTCCAAACCAATAGATGACATGTCTGCAATTCAGCAACAGCTTGTCGACATCCTCCAGCAAATGGCTCAGATCACTTCCCAGATCAATGAGTCAGGACAGTCGAAAGATGTGTCCAAAAAGATAGCCAATCCCGGGAAGTGGGATGGAAAGAAAGTGTTATTCAGATTCTGGATGACTAAAGTCAAATTATGGGAGTCCTCACAAAATTGGGCTTTGGATAAGCTACACATCATAGCCATTCTTTCCCATTTAGAAGGGTTTGCAACTACCTTCGCTAGAATCCAGCTAGAAGAATTTATGGAACAAGAGAATATGCTGCAGAAAGATAAAGATCAAAGAGAAATTGTGGGTACAACAAGAGGCGACAATGCTTGGCCAACTTTCCTAGGCCTTAAGAAATGCTTCTTAAAACATTTTCAGATTGATATGCTTGCATATGAAGTCTTGCACCACCTAGAATGATATTCGCAACAAGGAAAGAATATGTTTGAGTGGGTTAGTCACTTTCATCTCATGGTGAAAGAAGCAGAGATCTCAGATGACTATGCGTTATCAATAATGAAACGCATGGTGGATTGCCCCATATACCACCAAGTTAACTTAAGAAAAACATCAGCCACATATGCAGAGTTCCAAGAACTCATGCAAGAAGTAGAAGTCGCTTTTGAAAAAGAAAGAGAAGAATGTGGTGGCATCTTTCGTTCTTCTCCACAAAATCAGTCATATCAGCCACGATATGCACCACCATCTTGTCCTCCTCCCCCTAAATTTACAGCTGTCAGTATGCAACCAGGACAAGACACTCCAATGGATTTAAGCACTCAACAAACTAGGCCACAAAAACCTAATAATCCATACAGACCTAACAACATGTTTAGCGCAACTCGTCCTAATCACAGCAACATGACTTGCTACAATTATAGCAAGATAGGTCACATTTCACATAATTGCGATCAACCACAAAGACATACTATATGTCAACAAAGATACCTTGATTTCTGGGGAGAATGGGTACCTCCCACTTATGAATATTCCGCTCTGATTCCACCCATCGACAATAGAATAATGGGTACAGAATTCACACAACAACCCAACGCACAAGGTTGGCACTCAGTGCAAGTGTATAATATGTGTGACTCTGTCAAAGTAGCCGCACAAGCTACAAATCATCAAGTCGGATATATGTCTGAAGAAGCTGAGGCTTTTTGGTGAGATAAGATCTAATTGGAGATGAAAGCTAATGCCTCCATATCTTTAAATTAAAACAGACCAAAATCGATAGGGGTAATTGAGGTCTACAGACAAATTCTCTTTCTACTTATGTTCCTCCACATAAAAGAAAAAATATTGACACTTCTACTTTTATCACAGACAATGTATCTATAAATTGGGTAGCCCCATCGTCATGTACTAATACCTTAGATGGACTCGATGATGCAATCAAATGCACTTTTGGAATATCCATAAAGGGGTCTCTTACAAGCTTGGCATCAGATAAAAAATATAGTGTGCTTAATTCCTTTACAAGGTCAGTATGAAATGCATCTTTAAATTATAAAACCCCTATAGGAAATAAAACCCTTGCTCATCACAGAGAGTTTAACATACCATGTACCATTCAAGTAACTGTCAATGGTCTAATAAAAGAGATATCTTTAAAAGCCTTATTAGACTCAGATGCAGTTAACACCTTCATCAATCACGAGACCATTGATCAGTATAATTTACAGAAAATCCCGTTACCTAAACCTCTTGAAGCCATAAATGTGGATGGGTCGCCAAATCTCCAAGGAACTCTGACCCATTACGTAACCCTTAATATCTCCCTCAACAATCACATCGAAGCCCTAGACATGTTTGTCTCCACTCTATGCACACACAACATTATTGTGGGATATGATTGGCTTCAATGCCACAACCCCGAAATTAATTGGGTGAATAAAACAATGTCTTTCCCATAATGCACAGATCATTGTCATGAAGGGTCTATAGTTCCCCTTTGCAAGATCTCTGTTAATGAAAAAAAAGAACTAAAGAAAGTTGTACCCAAAGCTTATCACGATTTCCTTGATGTGTTTTCCAAATCAGAATCTGAAAGGATGCCTAAACAAAAACCTTGGGATCACACCATTGAACTTAAAGATGACTTCGTTCCAAAGAAGGGTCATGTTATTCCTCTTTCTGACTTAGAACAAGAAGAAGTTCACACCTTTTTGTCAAAAGAGTTAAAGAAAGGATACATTCACTCTTTGAAATCTCCTCAAACTGCCCCTGTCTTCTTTATTCCAAAGAAAGATGGAAAAAAGTGTATGGTCATGGACTATCATTATCTTAACAAAGGGACCATGAAGAATGCTTATCCCCTCCCTCTCATTTTAACCCTAATCAATTGCCTAAAAGGGGCTGATATGTTTATGACTCTTGATCTCAGATGGGGATACAATAATGTCTGCATCAAAGAAGGCGATGAATGGAAAGGAGTGTTTGTTACTTCTGAAGGTGCCTATGAATCACTGGTCATGTACTTTGGAATGACCAATTCCCCTGCAACATTTCAACAAATGATGAATGATATATATGGGGATATGTGGATCTGTGTCTTGATTTATCTGGATGATGTCAATGTTTTCACAAAAGGAAAAACATGTGCTAAGCATGAACAAATAGTTTGGGAAGTTTTACAGCATCTCCAAGATGATGATTTGTTTGCTAAGCCAAGCAAATGTCACTTTTCTCAAGATAAAGTAGATTTCCTAGGAATGGTTGTTTCAAAGGAAGGAGTAGAAATGCAGAAAGGAAAGGTAGATGCTATTCTGGAATGGCCTGCTCCCAAGAAAATTAAAGAAGTTCAATCTTTTCTGGGTCTATGTAATTATTATTGATGATTTATCCAAGACTTCGCTGATATCTCTAAATCATTAACCATGTTAACAAAAAAGAATCAACCATTCATATGGAAAGAAAATCAACAACAAGCTTTTGATAAGCTTAAATCTTGATTTACCTCTGCACCTCTCTTAGTTTTTCCCAACCCCACCCTCCCTATGCATTTAGAAGCTAATGCTTCTGATTTAGCAACTGGTGCAGTATTATCACAGCAATGCATGGATGGCCTTTGGAGACCTTGTGCTTTTTACTCTCATTCATTTTCTAAAGAAGAGTGCAATTATCCAATTTATGACAAAGAATTGCTTGCTATTATTAGGGCACTACAAGAATGGCGACATTATCTTTTAGGTCTGTCTCACTTCAAAGTATGGACAGATCACAAGAACCTGGAGTTCTGGAAAAAACCACAGGACCTGTCACAATGACAAGCTAGATGGCATGCCGTTCTTTTGGAATACAACTTTCAGATCCATTACAAACCAGGATCACAGAATGGTAGAGCTGATGCATTATCTAGATGACCGGACTATGGCAATGTGGCAGAAAAAATCAACACAAACATTACTATGCTTTCTTCTACCTCTTTTGCTCGAAATATCACTATTTCTTCTTCTTTTTATCAAAAAATTAAAGAAAACACCCTATCCATAACTGATGATATCCCACATCAGTTTGAATATGATGGGGAATCAGGAGTTTTTAGAAAAGCAGGATGTATTTATGTTTCTATTGCATTATGAGCAGAATGCCTATCCCTGTGTCATGATTCTTCATTGGCAGGATATTCGGGACAAGCTTGTACCCTTCACCTTCTCTCTAGATACTTTGACTGGCTAGAAGTCACAAAGGATCTAAAGAACTACATAAAAGGATGTCATACTTGTGCTAGCACAAGAGGACATCAACATCTCTCTGGAATTGCTCCCCTTTCCCTCTCCACAGCTTCCCACCTGTGAAAGGATATTTCTATTGATTTTGTTTCAGGTTTCCCATCTATTTCTTCTATTGACACTATTTGCATTGTTGTAGATTGTTTCTCTAAGGAAGTTGTCTTTGTGCCATGCAGCAAAACAATTTCCTCCTCTCAACTGGCTTCCTTATTTAGGGACCATGTCTGGTGTCAGCATGGTTTACCAAGTTCTATTGTTTTTGACAGGGGAACACAATTTATTTCCGAATTCACAAGGGAACTTTGCAAGTTGTTACAACTCCTACCTGTACACTTTCTCTTTCACTATGCATCCCTTTATTTCCATTGGTCTCCACCATCCTGGTGTCAACCCGGGTTTTGCCTTCACCTTATGCCTAAACTGTGCTTCATCTTTAGATCTTCATTTCCACACACAGCATGGTCACTTGATTGACATCTCTATTGTTTCCTTTTGATCGACAGCTGTCGTTTTGTATTGACAGCTATAACGTGTTTCACCTTGACAGCTATCATCCTCAACCCTTGACACCTGTCTCTTATTCGTTACTAAGGTAGCATCCTTTCTCACACTTGCCCTACACTATGGTCTGTGTGCGTTCAGGATACATATATAAACTAGCACTTTACATACGATATCTTAGCTTAGTTCTCCCTTGTCTTATCTAGTGTTTGCAACATTAGTTTGCTGGCTAGATCAAGGTCCCCTAAGTCTCCCCTCAGCCCTCAGTCCTTAGCCACCCACAGGCTAAGCTCCTTAGTCCTTCCCTTCGCCTAAGGGAATCTTGGTATGCCACAGAGTCACCCAGGAGACTTACTTCATTCTTGCAAGGGCTACACTTATCCTTACCTGGGCCAAGCATAACACAAGTCATTGTCAATTGACCAAAAAATATCTATGGCGTATCATCCACAGATGGATGGTCAAACAGAACGTATCAACCAGGAGTTGATTGCATATTTGCGTAGCTTCATTGCTAAACAACAAAATGATTGGGTTGACTGGATCAAAATGGCTCAATTTTATCATAATAACTCTTTGTCAAGAGCAATGGGCAATGCACCATTCCAAGTGACATGTAACTATTTCCCACATCTTGGATTCGAAAATTCAGAAGTACTCTTTGGCATATTATGTGCTAAGGCTCATGAAGACATCCAGCACACTTTGACAGCAACAAGACAAAAAATGCTGGACAAACCACATGCAAAGGTTACTTTTTCCCTGGAAGTAGGTCAGCAAGTCTGGCTATCTACAGAACATCTGGTTTTACCATATCCATTGAAAAAACTTACTTAACGATGGATTGGTCCCTATACTATTAAGAGAACAATGCCTGGAGCAGTAGAGCTTTCTTTACCCTCTAGGATGAGAATTCACTCAGTGGTGAATATATCTTGAATTAAATCTTTTTCTGAACTGGTAGAAGAACAAATTCCAGTGCAACCAGATGCTATCATGGTTACAGAAGAAGGTGATGAAGAATATGAGGTAGATTATATTGTGGAATCAAAACTTCAACAGGGCAAGTTGCATTACCTTGTTCATTGGAAAGGCTGGTCTGATTCTGATAGAACTTGGGAACCGGCCTCATATCTTGCCAACACTTTGAAAGCGGTGTCTTTATTCCATAAACAACATCCTTCAGCTCCTCAACCTCTATGTGTTACGGGTATTATGTTCTCTCATCTTTTTAAGCCATATGAAAATCTCACTTGCTCATCTGGAAGCTGAGCATTGAGAGGGGGGAAGTGTTGTGAATCTGTGCAGACACTTGTATGATTCTATTTCTTTTCCTTATCTTATCTTATCTTTCAGATCACGTGATCATTTCACACTTTCACATATTCACAAGGTCACGTGATACTTTCACTTTTTCACTATTTCACATCTTCACATGGCACCTGCATGTTCAGGGTCATGCTTCTACTTCCATTCTACCACACCATGTGTTTAGTATGTGTTGTGCTTCTTGCCATGCACATCAGGCATGTCATGCTTCTTTTCATTTCCATTAGCTTCCTTTCTTCTGTTCCATTTGATGGAAGCCTTCCTTTAATCTCCATGTACTTCTATTCACATGCACTGCTTGGTCTGTGCACATGTATTCATAGTATATAAGGGACTGTGATTTGGCTGTTGTCCCTCAGCCTAATCTACTTGGTTATTTGCCTGCAAAGGAGTGAGACCTCTAGAGATTACTCTCCATCCTATACTACTTCAGTCCAGCCAGTCTCAAGCCCCACAGTGGTGATTAAGATCCCCTTGCAATGTATTTCCACCAGAAAGCATTAGTACGCTTTATCATTCCAGTTTGGTTTTTCAGTGTTTGCTTCTTTGCATCCACAACAGTCACCACATTATGCAGAAGGGGCATTGATAAACTGGACAATCAACATGTAAGTGTCCAAGATGGTGGCATTGGAAGCATGCCTTCTGGTATCATGAATGGTTGGGTGGAAGGACTACCTATCCTTGGGCACCAGTCCAATATGTCTCTAGTTGCTCAGTGATTATTAGCTCATTGAAGGTGAGGGGGGTGGATGATGTGGAAGGGGTGCTAGCCTCTGTGTCCACTCTGGCTAACTGAATATTCTGGAGATATTCATCCAAGTCGTTCAAGAACTCTTCAAATTCCATTTGATAAGTCATTTGTAGGAGTGCATCTTCTACATTGGTGGTGATGAAGTTCATAACTGTGACTAGGAATGCACTCATTGTGTCAGAGTTGCTATGAGTACATCCAGTGCCTGCATAGAGTCATTGGACATTAAGAAGGGCAGTATAAAGGGAGTGAAGGAGGGACCCCATGTCCAGGTGGGCTTCGATGGGAATTAACATCTGGGGGTCTTGTGTGAATGCACATACACAAAGGGCATAGTTTGAGTCATGCTGACCCACTCGCATCCTATGTGTGTAAAGGGGTAAGTCTACTGAAAGAACCCCACATTGGGGCGAAGCAATAATAGTATTAGCAACAAGGCAAGCCACCTCCTCTGTGGAGGGGGTGGCCAGCATCAAAACAGAATCATAGGTAGGAGGATGGGAGAAAAGAGGAGATGTATTGGTGGGGGTCCTGATATGAGGAAATTTTTCTTTTATAAGGACTGTGGAGGTGGTGATTTCAGAGGTGGTGATGGAAGATTCAGTTAAGAGCAAGGTGTTGGAAGTGGTGGAGATGGCCATTACTGCAAGACAGAGGGTTTGAAAATAGTATGTGGTGGTAAGAGAAAGAGAAAGAGATGATGGAGTTCAGAGTCAGTGACGTTTTTTATAGTCTTTTAATAGAAGTGGGGTGTGAGACAATTCCTTTTCTAGAATCCATGAGTCATCTTCTGGTGAATATCCTTTCCATTGAATCAGGAATGAACAGTGTGATGGGGAGCCACAGTGGTGTAAGATCCTTTCTATTTCAAACTCTTCCTCTCTGTCTATTAACTCTGGTGGTGGCATAGAAGATGGGGTTCTGTGAGCAGAATTCTCTCTGAATGGGGAGAGAAGGGTGGTGTGAAATATGGGATGAACCTTTCAAGTCTTTGAAAGATGGAGTTTATAAGTCACAGGAGAGAGAACATCAGTGATTGTAAAAGGTCCTTCATGCTTTTGTGTGAATTTAGGGTTTGCGATTTTTCACTTGAGGTTTGTCGCCTCAAGCCAAACCTTATTTCCTTTTCTAAAGGGTACATATTTACCATGGTATCTTTCCTTCATGTGTAAGCAGGCTTGGTCATGGGCTGCTAGGGTCTTGTTTCTGGCAGTAATTAGTTGCTTAACTCTGAGATCAGCAGATGGAGAGTTAGTATCAAATATGACAGATGGTAAGGGTTTGGGTTTGTAACCCATCATTAGGAAGAATGGTGATTGGTTAGTGATGAAATGGGGGCAGTGGTTGTGTGTGAATTCTGCATGAGTAATGAGCAAAGTCCAGGTTGTTGGGTAATTACCACAATATATGTGAAGATAGGTTTCGATTTCTTGGTTAACCCTTTCGGTTTGCCCGTCAGTCTGTGGGTGGTAAGTGGTGGATAAAGATAGGTCATATTTGAGCAGTTTTCCAAGTGCTTGTGTGAAAGTGGAGGCAAATTGAGGACCTCTGTCTGAAATGATTTTGTCATAAAGTCCAAACCTTTTGTATATAGTTTCAAAGAAAAGTTCTGTGATATTAGTGGTGGTGGCAGATTTCTTGGTTGGATATAGAATTACCTCCTTTGTAAGGCCATGGTCAACCATGACCATGAGAGAATCAAAGCCATTGAAGGTGGGGAGGTCAGTGATGAGGTTGCAACTAACCTGTTGGAAGGGACAAGAGGCAGAGAATGAAATGGGGAACAATGGGGGTGAGGTGGGGTGTGTGTTAGCCTTGTTGGCCTGGCATAGGAGATACGAGGAAACATATTGCCAGGTAGAAGCGGCTAGCCCCAGCCACCAAAAATGCTGGGTGATGAGTGCTGTTGTTTTCTGGATGCCAAAGTGTCTGGTGGATTTGTGGTCATGGTAGCAGGAGAGAATGTGAGAATGGAGGGTAGGTGGTACATAAATATGCCATTTGTAGATTAGCAGGCCATCAAAGGACTGGAAAGAAGAGAGACAGGAGTGGAGAAATGCTGGGATGGAGGGGTCAAGTTTCTGGAGAATATCCAGAGCAGTTTGATCTATCTTGGTGGCATTGGAGAGTTGGAAGGTTAGGGTTGCATCAACTAGGTTGATAAAGAGAGATTGGGGAAGTAGGGTGACATGGTTATCACTGGAGATATCCATGCCATGGTCAGAGCGATGAGAGAGGGCATCAGGTGCTGCTAGCTGAGTACCAGGGATGTGTTGAAGTTGTAGGTCAAAGTCGGCCAGGTCCAGAAGCCAATGAGTTTAACAGTGGTTCAATTTCTGGGCTTCTCTAAAGTAAGTAAGATTTTTGTGATCAGTGAGAATGTGGATGGGGTGTGGTGTCCCTTGAAGGTAGTGGTGCCAGGCCTTGAAAGTGTGGATGACTGCCAACAATTCTTGGTTATAGATGTCATAATTGCACTCTGTGGGGGAGAACGATTGTGAAAGATAAGAGCAAGGGTAAGATTGACCGTTGTCATCTTCCTGCATGAGAACTCCCCCTGAGGCTATTAAAAAAGCATCAGTGGCAATGGTGAATGGCCTGGTAATGTCAGGGAATTGCAGGGTCGGTTTAGATAGAAATAGTTCTTTTAACCTTTCAAATGCTTGGGTACATCATGTATCCCAGTTCCAAGGTTGTGTCTTCTTGGTCAAATTGATAAGGGGTCATGCAATGTTAGAATAATCGGGGATAAATTTCCTATAAAAGTTAGCAAATCCGAGGAAGGATCTGGTTTCCTTAACCATCTTGGGTGTGGGCTATTTGGTGATACCATCAAGTTTAACTGGGTCCATGGCGACAGATCCAGGTTTCACTACCATGCCGAGGTAGTCCATTTCGTCTTTGTTGAAGGCACATTTTTCTAACTTAAGGTGTAAGTCTAACTCTTGCATACATGCGAGTATCCTCTTTGTTTGTTTATCATGGATTTTCTGGTCTGGAGAGAAGATTAATAAGTCATCCATATAGATTACCAACCATCCTTCCACAATGAGATCATGGAAGAAATTATTCATAAAGTGCTAAAAGGTGGCGGGTGAGTTGGATAACCCAAAGAACATGATAGTGGGTTCAAAGAGTCCTTTATATGTGAGGAAGGCCGCTTTCCATTGGTGGCCCTCCTTTATACGTATGTTGTTATACCTCCATTGTATGTCAAACTTGGTAAATAGTTTGGTGTCTTTCATCTTATCCATGAGGTCAGAGATTAGTGGTAATGGATAAGTGTCATGGATGGTGTGTTCATTAATGTAGTGGTAATCTTGGCAGGGTTGTAACTTCCCATTCTTTTTCTTGACAAAAAAGAATGGCAATGCTTGAGGGGATTTGGAAGGTTGAATCTTCCCAGATTTTAGATTTTCATTAAGAAACACTTTGGTAGCCTCCTTCTTAGCTGGGTTAAGAGGGTAAAGTTTCCTAATTCAAGGTTTGAATGACTCCTTGAAGTTAATTTCGTGGTCATAGGGTCATGATGGTGGTAGATGGTTGTCAGCTTCTTAAGAAAATACTCTGGAAAATGATGAGAATTTCTCAGGTAATGTGACCTTTGGTTTATCCTTTAAGGCATCGATTGCAAGTGAGGTAGAGGTTGTGGTGTTGACAGCTTTGAGAGAGAGGAAATACTTCCCAGATTTTGTTATCTGGTTGATGTTGGCATGTTGTTTTTGAGTGATAGATACCATTCGAACAAGTTGATCTTCTAGTGAGTGACACTGGAGATAATTGAAGAAGTGACTTGTTTCTTCTTTAATCATATTAATATGTTGTGGGGTTGGTGCTCTTATTTGTCATTGTTGGTTGGTTTGCTTCCAGGTCATGGCATAGGTGGAGTAATAGATTTTGGACTGATCAGTGGATAAGGAAATGGCAACCATTCATTACTTCCAGTTGATGGTGGAGTTGATATCCTGAAGCCATGGGGAGCCAAGGATGATGTTATTGCTTCCACATTAGATAACAATAAACTCTACCCGTTGAATTAAACCTTTGACACTGAGGTAGTGGACTGCTTTGTACTTGGCCAGTCCTTGCTTGTTTGTGGAGAAGTCATTATAAAACAGTAACCTCATTGCAACAGTTTATTCACTTTTGATATTTGAGTATTATTAGTACTTGGTATGGCCTTCTTTTGCTTCAACCACTGCCTCAATCCTTCTGGGCATGCTTTAAATCAACTTCTCACACTCCTCAGCTGGTATTTTCTTGAGTCCTCCCCCATAACTCCACTATTCCATTAAAAGCATTCTTATACTCTTCAAGCCTTCTTTTGATATATCCTCATAGGTGTTCAATAGGGTTAATATCAGGAGACTGGGCAGGCCATATCATAGTCTTGAATTCCTGTTTATCTAGCCATTCCTTAACCTTTTTGCATGTATGCTTGGGGTTATTGTCTTACTGAAAAATGACATCAGAAGGATTGAGATCATAGTACACATGGAGTTCTGCAGCTCATCCTTCAAAATTTAGAGGTAGAGATCTCCATTCATCCTACCATCAATCTTAGCAGCATAGCCAACTTCTTGCCAAGTCATACAGCTCCACATTC
>JBBPKD010000335.1:0-23525 GCA_038089075.1 Singerocomus inundabilis
CCCTGTGGCATTTCAGTGGTTCATAAATTCAATCTTCACAAATCTTCTTGACATCTCCATCATTGTGTATCTCGATAACATCCTCATCTTCTCTGAGGACCACGCGAAACACAAAGAACATGTCTGGAAAGTCCTCTGGCATCTTTGAAAGCACGGACTATATGTCAAGCCTGAGAAATGCGAATTCCACACTGACTCGACTGAGTATCTTGGGTATCAACTCTCTCCATCTGAACTGACCATGTCCCCTGACAAGGTAAAGGCCATTGTTGATTGGCCTGAACCTCGAAAAGTCCAAGATGTTTAGTCCTTTCTTGGGTTTGCTAATTTCTATCAGCAGTTTATCACTGATTACTTCAGACTTGTTGTTCCACTCACTTGCCTCACATGCAAAGGTACTTCTTGGAATTTCAATAAAGCCTGCCACTCCACATTCCAGCGTCTTAAGGACGCTTTCACCTCCACTCCCATCTTTACCCACTGGATCTCCAATATCCCACTAATTGTTGAAACTGATGCCTCTGATTATATCATCGCTGGCATCCTTTTCCTCCACTGCCCAGACAATGAAGTCTGCCCAGTAGTTTACTTCTCCTGCACCCTCTCCACTCCTGAGCTCAATTATGACACTCACAACAAGGAATTGCTAGCCATCTTCGAGTCCTTCCAGACTTGGTGGCATTACCTTAAGGGCTCCAGAACTCTAGTCGACATAGTGACTAACTACAAGAACTTGGAATACTTCACCACCTTCAAACTCCTCATTCAGTGTCAAGCCCAGTGGTCAGAGTTCCTCTCACAGTTCAACATGGTAGTCCATTTCTGTCCTGGAAAGTTAGGTGCCAAGCCTGACTCCCTCACTAGACACTGGGACATCTATCCTAAAAAGGGGGATAGGGACTACACTCTGATCAACCCCCAGAATTTCCACCCCATTTTCACCCAAGAGCAGCTTGCATTATCCCTCAGGGCATTATGTTTAGCAGCTCTGGTCCTCTGGGCCAGTATGCTGTTTAACATCGAGTTCCTACACAATAACATCCTCTCTGCTCTTCCCTCTGACCCCATCTTCTCCCTCCACATGTCCACCTCCGAATCCTCCAACTCTCATTGATCTATCAATTCCAAAGGCTTCCTATGCCTCAACAATTGCATCTACATTCCTGATGCCAATGATCTTCACCTCCATGTCCTCCAATACAAACATAACCACCTACTCTCTGGTCATTTTGGACAAAATCAAACATTAGAGCTAATTTGCCGAGAATACACCTGGCTGGGCATCCGGACCTTCGTCAAAGAGTACGTCATGTCCTGTACAACCTGCACTCAAGCCAAGGTACCAAGACACAAGCTCTACAGGCTACTCAAACAACTCCCAATCTCCGAGAAGCCATAGAATTCAATCTCCATGGACTTCATCAAACAACTCCCTCCATCCTCTGGTCACACTGCTATCCTCATTGTCATGGACAGACTGTCCAAACAATGCATCTTCATCCCCACTGATGACAAGGTAACCTCTCCAGAGTTAGCAAAACTCTTTTTACTTCATGTCTTCTTGAAGCATGAAGTCCCCTTACACATCACCTCCAATTGAGGCTTGGAGTTTGTCTCCCATTTCTTCTGCTCACTAGGTAAAGCCCTTGACATCTGCCTCCACTTTACCTCTGGTTACCACCCAAAGGGCAATAGCCAAACAAAACGAATGAACCAGATGTTGAAGCAATATCTCTGCATATATTGTAACTACCAGCAAGACAACTGGTCCGAACTCCTGCCCCTTGCAGAGTTCACTTACAACAATGCTCCAAATGCCACCACCGGTATGTCTCCATTCTTCACTAATAAGGATTATCATCCCAACATTACCATATATTCTAAGTGAGATCTGACCTTTGCCTGAGCCTGAGAATACTCCATCGACCTCAACTCCCTCCATCAACTCCTCTGTGAAGAGATAGCCCTAGCCCAGCAATGTTATCAAGGTTCTGCAGATACTAAACAAACTCTGGCACCGGACTTCAAAGTCGGTGATCAGATTTTCATCAAGGCCAAATACTTCAGCACTACACATCCCTCCAAGAAACTCTTCGAAAAGAATCTAGGACCTTTCGATATTATTGCACAAGTAGATGCACTCTCCTTCACCCTTTACCTCTCAGAAAGTATGAAGTCCATACATCTGATCTTCCATGTTTCCCAACTAGAACCCACTCATCCAAATATCATTCCTAACCACACACAACCACCTCTGCCCTCAGTTGAAGTAGATGGTGAGCCAGAGTATGAGATCTCTAAGATCTTAAACTCCAAGGTAGACCATCAAAGAAAGAATTGCAAACTCCTGTACCTGGTCCATTGGTCTGAGTACAAGGGGACCGATGAAGAAACATCATGGTTACTCACAATGGAGTTAGACCACACATCAGAGCTTGTCTCGGACTTCCACCTCCAATATCTGGAGAAGCTCGGACCCCATCATACTTGACAAGAAGGAAAAAAACTACATTGAAGGTGACTAGTTATGGGATCTCTACATTATGAATCCCCTTGGACAGGTCCTCCAACATGTCTGACACACCTCCATCCCTGTCCTTGCCCTTGTCACCCCCCTCTTCTCCCTCCACCTCCTCCTCACTCTCGTTCTCATTATTCAGGTAGACCTTCAAAGTTTTAAGGTCCACCAGTGTCTCCACCACATGAATCAGGTGGTCCAACTTTCCCACAACTGCCTCCCAGTGGCTGTTGATTGCCCCAGTGATCAGCATCACGCACTCTCTCATCTCTGCCCTACTAGTGGGCTCCTCCAACTGGACCTTCTTCCAGGGCACCTCCGTCTCCTCCTTGTTGGCCACCTTGCATTTTCTCTTCACCTCTGCCTTCATCTTCCCTGGTCGTTTGCACCATGCCTTTACCCTTTGGCACTCCACACACAATATCGACTTCCCTGGTTCCAGAGTACAATTCAACCCATGCTTCTTACACCTCCAGCATTTTGGAGCTACTTCTGCTTGTGCCTTCCTCTTCCCTTTGCTGGAGCCCTACTTCACTGCCACTTGCTCCACCTATACTCTGTTAGCACCACCTGTTTACAATGTGGTGGACTCACTCATCTTTTGGCTGCCACCTCAGCCTCTGCTCAATGCCTCGCATCCTCCTCTGTCTGCTTCTTAGCAGCCTCCTCTGCCTTCTTCTGCTCCTCCTCCTCCCTCTTTGCCTTCACATGCCACCTCTGCTTCACCACCTTCACCTCCCACAACACATTGCCATCATCAGTGCACTCCACCAGCCACTTGTTGCTCCACATGTTGATGTCTGAGTACTTGGACATGGTGGTTTAACTATAAGGAATTGTCACCAGACCACCTAGACTTTATATGGTGCAGGTGACATTCCACTCTGCTACTCCACTTTTCAAACTCCACAATCAATGGAGTCATGTGATCTACAGTGGCCTTCAAGGGTTCAGGCCTAAGAGGGGGATACTATTATATACCGCATTTCAAGTCAACTCCGGTACCTCCATATCATTTCTGTTATACCTCCGGTCCATTCTTCTCCATCTCTTCTATACTTACTCCACTTCAGACTTGTACTTACTCATTTCCTTTGACCCTGTTTCTCTTACATTCTTATATGTTACTTTTATCTTACATTCCATTCCTTGCTTAGTTAGAACTCCAATACCAGTGCTCGCTTAGGAGCACAGCTCTGAGACTGCACTCTGGCATAGTCTTACCTCCAACCCCTCTGGTACATATTGTAACCCGACTCCAAACTTAATCATCCGAGTCCCTCTGTATATAAACTCTGCAGTTACATCTTGTACACTTCAGTTTGAATATTAATCTAACCTGATGCTCTCCCCACTCATCTTCTAAGTTGTTGACCGACTTCCCTAACTACCCCTCTGACCTCTGACCTCTGACCCTCCATAAATTCAGGACAACCAGATCCTGTGCAAAAGCACACCACATAAAGTAAAGCCAAGTCCCATCCAAACCCCTTAACTCTGGACCTTCGGAGTTCCCCTTGGAGCAGCATCCGACTCGAGTTTAACAGACCTGCTAGCAACCCTCCCTTTGTGGCTAGCATTAGAAATCAGAATTGTGCATTTCTAGATGGTGAAACTATCCCTCTAGCTGAGTATGCATCTGCTGTCATCACCACCCCTCTAGATCTTGATCTCTGGCATTGAAGACTGGCGCATCACAATTTGGCTAATGTGAAAACCATGCTAAATCACTCTTTGATCACTGGTATGAGTCTGGACTTGAAATCTAAGCCTGATCCTGTCTGTGAGCCATGTTTAGCTGGCAAAATGCACTCCAATCCCTTCCACACCTCCGAATGGTGCACTTCTCAGCCTCTAGAACCCATGCACACTAATATACACTATGTTGACCATGCCACATTCTCTGAATTCAAATATTGGGTCACTTTTATTAATGATTACTTCAGATTCTGCTTTGTAATGCCTCTTAAGGCCAAATCTGATGTTTTTGAAGCATTCAAGACATTCAAGGCCTTTGCAGAAAATCAGAGTGACTGGAGAATCAAGATCTTGCATAACAACAAGGGAGGGGAGTATATAAGCAAGGCTTTCCTTGATTTTACCTCTCAGTGTGGCATTTTGTGCTAGCACACAATTAGGAATAGGCCTCAACAGAATGGAGTTGCAGAAAGGGCTAATAGGGTGCTCTCTGAGTGCATTATAGCCATGCTAAACAAGTCTGGACTGCCCCCTGCTTTCTGTGGCAAAGCACTGACCTGTCTTGTGCATGTTTGAAACAAATACCCTACTGATGCCCTTCAGAATGTGACCCCTTATGAGCTGTGGCATGGATGGAAGCCAGATGTATCTCACCTGCACATTTGAGGCTGCACTGCTTATATGTATGTCCAGAAAGACAAGAGGTGACCACTCAAGTCCCATATGAAGAAGTGTGTTTTTATAGGATATTCTGAAGGCTATAAAGGCTGAAAGTTCTACAATCTGACCTCAAAGTGCACAGTAATCTCAAAAAAGGCTAATTTCAATGAAAGGTACTTCCCACTGTCAAAACAATGCACCACCACATTCCCCACACTTTCAAAGGAGCCTGATACTATTCATCCACCTTTGGCTGCTCCAGAACCACCCCAGCCATACTTTGGAATCAGTTCTGACTCTGAAAGCAATTCTGAGGACTTTTTGAATTAGGGGGGAGATATACAGCCTATAGCTGCTCCAGAGCCCCCTCCTAAAGCCAATATTGCACCATTAGATGCTGAACAACCTCAAAGATCTGCCTCCCCAGTTGGAATAGGTGCAAGACTGCCCAGACACACCAGAAACAAGCCTAGAGAGTGGTGGAGACTGTCTCCTGCACAGTTTGTCAATTCAGATAATTCTAAGTATTGAGTTCAGGATAACCACAGCTAGTGCTGAGTGTCAGAAACTATATGGATTGAGTGTGTATAGTAGTATGACAGACCTAGTGCTGAGTGTCAGAAACTAAAAAACAATTGACATTCAGCACACACATATATATGTAAATGGCTGTAAACAGATCAACACAACATCACATTGTCCTGAATAGAAGGCAAGTGCTTAACAGCACAAAAAATGAATAAAAGGCAGTAGTGTTGTAACACTATGTCAAAATATGCAGGGAAAGGTGCAAAGGCACATTACCAACACTCCTCTCTGACTGTGCACCTTTTGCAGCTTACTAGCTCCCTCTGGATGCGCCAAGTCCCAGCAGTTTGCAAAAATGCTTCACTTTGAGCTTAGACAGCACTTTTGTTAACAGATCAGCACTTTGATACTTAGTGGACACAAATTGCAGACAAATGGCCTTGTCTTTAACAGCATCCCTCAGCCAGTAATGGCAAAGGTCTAGCTGCTTCATCCTGCCATGGTGTTCTGGGTTTTTTGCCACAGAGATTGTAGACTGGTTGTCTATAAACAGAGAGGATGGGCCAGAGACAGGCAGGCACAGCTCAAAGAGCAAATTGCACATCCATTTGACTTTCTTGCCAGCCTGAACAGCTGACATGTATTCTGCTTCAGTGGTAGACAGTGCAACAATGCTTTGCAGCTTAGAGGACCAGGAAATTGCACCAAAAGCCATTGTAAGCACATAATCACTTATAGAGCAACCAGAATCCTTGCAGCCACCATAATCAGCATTAGAGAATGCTACAAATGGCTCAGAGAATATGAAGGAGGGGGAGTAGGTAATGGCATAGTCAGAGGTGCCCTTTAGATAGTGCATTAGGTGCTTAACAGCAAGCTGTTGTAAATGTGTCAGAATACTTGTACAATTCTCTTTTTTTTCTTTATCTTATCTTATCTTTCAGATCATGTGATCATTTCACACCTTCACACATTCACAAGGTCACATGATATTTTCACCTCTTCACTCTTTTACCTTTTTCACATTTCACTTCTTCACATGGCACCTGCATATTCAGGGTCATGCTTTTCTTCCATTCTACCACACCATGCATTTAGCATGTGTTGTGCTTTTTGCTATGCACATCAGGCATATCATGCTTCTTTTTCATTTCCATCTGCTTTCTTTCTTTCTTTTCATTTGATGGAAGCATTTTTTTAATTTCCGTGTACTTCTATTCACACACACTGCTTGGTCTGTGCGCATGTACCAGTAGTATATAAAGAACTGTGTATTGGCTGTCGTTCCTCAGCCTAATCCACTTGATTATTCGCCTGCAAAGGAGTGAGACCACACTAGGGATTACCCTCTTCACTATACTCTATCAGTCCAGCCAGAACCAAAGCCCTGCAATGATTGATCAAAGTAATACTCCCCTGCCAAAGTATAAACCATTAGTACGAGTATTCATTCCAGTCTTTTGTTTTCAGTTGTGCTTTCTTGCATGTGCAACACTTGGATTAGGCTGCTTATGCTGCCTGGCTTCCACTAGTGTCTAGCCCAGCTTCTACTCTTATCAGCTTCACTTTTCATCTCAAGGAGATTGTTATCCAACCAGCTGTTGAGCCTGTTGCTCCAGCTCTCTTCATCCAGGACAGAGCATTCTCTGTCAATCCGAATGACCATCCAGTGCAATTCCCAAGAGAGTGGCAAGTAGAAGCCCTTTTAGCCCATCTCTTTCCAGCAGGACCTCGCTCTCCCTCTCCTCTTGAATCTGGAGAAATCCCAGACAACTTAGTTCACCCAGTCCATTCTATCGACCAGATTGGAGAATATCTCACCCATCTTGTTATCATCCCTGCCACCACATACCTCAATATTCAGCAATGTCTTGCTGAAGAACCTCAGGATATTGGTGCTTGGAATCGGTGGTGTGTAGCGACTTGTTTTCAACAACATATTTACATGTTTTTTACTGAACAAGAAACCAATTGTATTCATAAAGTAACTCATGAGCTAGAGAGAGCTCAGGCAAAGGTAAAGGCACTCAAAAAGAAAAAGGAGTTGCACTGATGCCACCTAGAGTTACTTAAAGCTAAGAAACGATATCCCACTCATAGAACCATTTGTTTCCACTTTCGTACTATTCCTCAAGTCAAGTAATCGTTAAAAGATACAATTAGAAGACTTTTGAATAACAAGTTTTTCCATCATGTCATACTATGGAGATTTTAGAGAGCCTGGTCAAGGTTATAACACAGAAGACTTGGATTCTACTGAACAACCTTCTAACCTTTTCAACTCAGAACATTTTGATCTCCCAAATGCATCCTCACTAGATATTAACCCCCCTTTGCCACCAAGAATATCTTACTCTCAGGACTCCAACCAGCAGCTTGTCAACATTCTTCAACAGCTAGCAACAATTATGATGTCAATAAATGCCACCAACAACCAAAAGAACATAACTAAAAAAATAGCTGATCCAGGGAAGTGGAATGGTAATAAACAAACATTTCGTCTTTGGATCACACAGGTAGAATTGTGGGAGTCCATGCAACAATGGGGCTCAGACAAACTAAAAACTGTTGCTATTCTTTCATGCCTTGAAGGATATGCTGCTACATTTGCCAGATTACAGCTAGAAGAATTCTTAACAGCAGAGGCTGAATCATGCCTCAACAAGAATAAACAACTAATACCTGGAATGTGATTGAAAGATGAAGCCTGGCCATCTATGCTAGAACTAAAACAATGCTTCCTTAAATACTTTCAAATCAATGCTGTGGCACATGAAGTACTGCATAGGCTAGAAAGATATGCACAACAGGGAAAGAATACGTTTGAGTGGACAAGTCATTTCCAGCTTATGGCAAGAGAAGTGGAAATCTCCAATGATTACGTGTTATCCATCATGAAACATATGGTGGATCGACACATCTATAGAGAAGTCAATCTACAAAAAATCAATGCTTTATATCCAGAATTTATAGAATTGATATAACAAGTAGGTGCGGCTTTTGAAAAAGAAAAAGAAGAATGTGATGGTATGTTTAGGACGCCACCATATCAAACACAAAGATATGCACCACCATCACATCCACCACCTCCTTAATTTACAGCAGTAGGAACACAACTGGGTCGAGAAGTGCCCATGGACATTAGTATGCAACAAACTCAACCATCTAGGGCTAATAACTCCTATAGACCAAATAATGCTTTTAACCCAACGCACCCATTCCAACCTCAAGATCAAAGCAAGATGACTTGTTATAATTGTAGCAAGTTAGGCCATATTGCAAAGAATTTGTTGCATATGCAAGGGAGAAATACTGCCTAGAACCATCTTTCATGTCCTGTTGGGTGACCTGGCATCTTCTCTATGGGGCTAAACCATAATGTCGGGTTGAGGAGCGCTAGAACAGCAGGTATGGGGGTGTCGAGAAACAATAATAGGGCTGATGTTGGTACTGGCTTCCATCTAAGATCTCCTAGCATACTATTGCAATGCTATAATGACTAAGCCACTCTTGCAGGCTAGTCCTGTCTTTCTCCTAAAGTGTGCAGCTATCTGCAAACCTAATTGTATGCAAGCAATGCCTGTGCTCTTGGGTAATCGCATGACAAACTGGCAGGAGTCACCTGAAGGTGCAATGCCTCATGCCTGTCAGGGGCGCTGGGATATCTGGTTAAATAATAGTAACAAATGTGCGATGTACTGCAAGTCTTGGGAGATAGTCTTGTCACAGGATATGAGTTGGTTCTTCTGGCTGGCTGGGAAAGAGAAGTGGGGTTGGCTTCATCTTCAGATAGTCTCACTTCTAGGCACCATTGCTGGCAGGTAGGCAAATAACCATCGACTACAAGTCAGAGCGCTCACTAGACCACCTTGGTAGGCAGGGTAGGAGGTTAACAAGTGGATTAGGCTGAGGGGACACCAGCCAACTCACAACCCCTTATATATAATACATAAAAGTGCACAGACCAAGCTGTGACGAGGTCTAGGGTATACAGTATTACTGTATATAGCTGTAGGGTAAAGGGTAAAGTTCGTAAGGCAGTGGTGAGGCTGGCCTTGAGGGAAACACAATGTAAGGCATGAGGTTAAGAAGATCAGAAGCATACCTCATGCTAGAATATGAAATGGTGAATGATTACAAGGTGTGACCGATCAGGGAAGGGATCATGGCAGAGATTGATCAACGATCCTGCAGGGTCGTGATAGAGGGTCATTAGTGATCGTACTGATCAGAGGGTAAGATGGAGATGTAGAAGGTGTGTAAGCCTGTAGGTGATGATTGAAGAGAGATTGGTGATCGGTGTGATATCATGAAAGGGTGAAGAGTGTGAAGATGTGAAGATGTGACAGGTGATGGCATAAAGATGTGAAGGGTTGGAGTGGTCACGTGATCAGGGAAAAAGAGTATTATAGAAATTGCAAGTACAATTCCTATATTATAACAGAATTGCATGGAGCCACAAAGGCACATCATCAGGCAACAAGGATACTTCGACTTCTGGGGCAAATGGGTACTCCCACAATACAATTATCACACTCCAATCCCTTCAGTATCCAATAGAATAATGGGGACGGAATTCTCAGCACAACCAAATGATCAAGGCTAGCATTTGGCTCAAGTATACAATATGCGCGACTCGGTTCAAGTAGCAGCCCAAGCTACTAATAAACAAGTAGGCTACATGACTAAAGAAGCAGAAGCCTTTTGGAGAGACAAGATAGAAAATGAACTAAAGGCTAAAGCTTTTGTATCTTTAAACTAGAAAAAACCAAAATCGATAGGGGTGATCAAGGTCTAAGGACTAAGTCTCTTTCCATCTACATACTACCACATAAAAGAAAAAATATTGACACTTCTATGTTTCTCTCACATATTGTATCTATTAATTAGGTAGCCCTGTCATCCTCTACTGACTATTACTTAGATGGACTAGATGATGCAATCAAATGTGCTTTTGGAATATCCATGAAAGGATCTCAACAGAGCTCAGCACCAGATAAAAAATATAGTGTGCTTAATTCTCTCAAAAGGTCAGTTCACAATATGTCATTAAATTATAAAACCCCTATAGGAAACAAAACCCTTGCTCATCATGGAGAGTTTAACATCCCATGCACCATTCAAATAACTGTTAATGGTCAACAAACAGAGGTATCTCTTAAAGCTTTGTTAAACTCAGGCACAGTTAACATTTTCATCGACCATGAGGTTGTTGATAAGTATAAGTTACAGAAACATTCTCTTCCTAAACCATTAGAAGCTGTAAATGCAGATGGGTCACCAAATTTACAAGGAACTTTGACCCATTATGTAACCCTCCACATCTCCCTTAACAATCATGTCAAAGTCCTAGACATGTTTGTCTCTATATTAGGCACTTATAATATCATCATTGGATATGACTGGTTGCAATGACACAACTCAGATATTGATTGGGTCAATAAAACCATGTCGTTCCCATGATGTACGAATCACTGCCACAAAGGGTCTACAATTTGCCTTTGCAAAATCTTCGCCAAAGAAGAAAAAGAATTGAAGAAAGCAGTACCAGAAGTCTACCATGACTTCTTAGATGTGTTCTCAAAATCTGAATCTGAAAGGATGCCAGAATGAAAGCCCTGGGATCATGCAATAGAACTCAAAGAAGACTTCATTCCAAAAAAAGGTTGTGTTATACCTCTTTCAGATCAAGAACAAGAGAAAGTATACACTTTTCTATCAAAAGAACTTAAAAAGAGTTATATTCAGCCCTCTAAATCCCCACAAACTGCCCTCATCTTCTTTATTCTTAAGAAAGATGGGAAGAAGTGTATGGTGATGAACTATTGTTATCTTAATGAAGGAACCATCAAAAATGCTTACCCTCTTCCACTCATATCAACTCTAATTGATTGTCTTAAAGGAGCTGATATGTTTACCACTCTTGACCTACGATGGGGATATAACAATGTCTGCATCAAAGAAGGAGATGAATGGAAAGAAGCCTTTGTTACACCTGAAGGAGCCTATAAACCCCTGGTCATGTATTTCGGCATGACTAATTCTCCTGCTATGTTCCAGCAAATGATGAATGATATCTATGGAGATATGTGGGTTTGTGTGTTGATTTATCTAGATGATGTCAACATCTTTACAAAAGAAAAAATGAAGGAAGAACATGAGAAAATAATTTGGAAAGTTCTACAACGTCTCAGAGATAACAACTTGTATGTTAAGCCATCGAAATGTCACTTTTCCCAAGATAAGGTAGACTTTCTAGGTATGGTTGTCTCAAAGGAAGGAGTAGAGATGCAAAAGGGCAAAGTGGATGCCATTCTGGAATGGCTGGCCCCCAAGCACATTAAAGAAGTGCAATCCTTTCTAGGACTGTGTAATTATTATAGGTGATTTATTTAAGATTTCACCAATATATCTAAATCTCTTACCACTCTCATAAAGAAAGATCAATCATTCATTTGGGAAATGACTCAACAAAAAGCTTTCAATAAGCTCAAACAACAATTTACTTCTGCACCCCTTCTAGTTTTCCCCAACACTTCTCTACCTATGCGACTAGAAGCAGATGCATCTGATCTGGCAACAGGTGCTGTTTTATCCCAGCAATGCAAGGATGATCTATAGAGATCCTGCACTTTTTATTCTTATTTATTTTTTAAAGAAGAGTGCAACTATCCTATCTATGACAAAGAATTGCTTGCCATTATTAGGGCACTACAGGAATGGCACCATTATCTTATGAGTCTTCTACATTTTGAAATCTGGACTAACCATAAAAATCTTGAATTTTGGAAAAAACTGCAAGACCTATCTCAAAGGCAAGCTAGATGGCATGCTATTCTGTTAAAATATAACTTCCAGATCCATTACAAATCTGGATCACAGAATGGTAGGGCTGATGCCTTGTCAAAAAGACCAGATTATGAAAAAGCAGCAGAAAAAATAAATATGAATATCATCATGCTTTCCCCTTCCTCATTCACTTGCAACATCTCCATTTCCTCTAGTTTTTATCAAAAAATAAAAGAACACACTTTATCTATGACTGATGATATCCCTGAACAATTTGAATACGATGGGGAATCAGAAGTTTTCAAAAAGGCAAAATGTATCTATGTTCCAATTTCTTTAAGAACCAAATGTCTGTTGCTTTGTCATAACTCTCCATTGGCAGGACATTTGGATCAGGCTAGAACTCTGCATTTATTATCAAGATACTTTGATTGGCCTAGAGTCACAAAGGATCTTAAAGCATTTATTAAAGATTATCAGACTTATGCTAGTACATGAGGACAACAACATCTTTCAGGGGTTGCACCTTTGCCTTTGCCCACAGCCACCCACCCTTGGAAAGATATTTCTATTGACTTTGTTTCTGGTTTCCCTTCTATTAATTCTATTGACTCTATTTGTATTATAGTTGACTGTTTTTTGAAAAAGGTTGTTTTTGTGCCTTGTGCCAAGACCATCTCTTCTTCCCAATTGGCTGGCCTATTTAGGGACCACATTTGGTGTCAACATGGACTACCAAGCACTATCATTTCTAATAGGGGAACGCAATTCATTTCCAAGTTCACTAGAAAACTTTGTAAATCTCTTCAAATCAGTCAAAAGATCTCTACTACATATCATTCTCAAACAGATGGTCAGACAGAACATATTAATCAGGAATTGATCACTTATTTGAGGAGTTTTGTGGGTAAGTGACAGAAGGATTGGGTAGAATGGGTCAAGTTGGCTCAGTTCCACCACAATAACTCTTTGTTAAGGGCTACTGGCAACACCCCTTTCCAAATCACATGAAATTATTTCCCTCATCTTGGATTTACAGATGCAGAAACATCATTTGGTATTACCTGCACAAAAGCACATGAGAAAGTTCAACATGCTCTTGAAATCACCAGACAAGAAATGTTGAGCAAACCCCACACCTCTATGACCTTTGCACCCTCTGTTGGCCAGCAAGTCTGGCTATCTACTGAACACTTGCATCTTCCATACCCTTCCTCTAAATTAACTCAAAGATGGATCAGTCCATATGTTATTGAAAAAGTATTGCCCAGTGCAGTGCAATTAAAATTACCCACTCGCATGTGTATCCACCCAGTGGTCAACATCTTTAGGGTTAAATCCTATACAGAACCAGTTTCTGGGCAAACCCCTCACCAATCTGATGCTGTTGTGATTACAGAAGAAGGGGATGAAGAGTATGAAGTTGATCATGTTATGAATGCTAAACTGAAGAATGGCAAGTTACACTACTTGGTCCATTGGAAAGGATGGTCAGACTCTAATTGAACATGGGAACCAGCCTCTCATCTGGCCAATGCCAAGAAAGCAATTGCATTATTCCATAAACAAAATTCTTCAGTGCCTAGACCACTAAGGGTCTCAGATATTGCTTTTTAATTGCTATTTAAGCCTTATGAAAATCTCACTTGCTCATCTGAAAGCTGAGTATTGAGAGGGGGGAAGTGTTGTGAATGTGTCAGAACACTTGTACAATTCTCTCTTTTTTCTTTATCTTATCTTATCTTTCAGATTACATGATTATTTCACACCTTCACACATTCACAAGATCATGTGATATTTTCACCTCTTCACTCTTTTACCTTTTTCACATTTTACTTCTTTACATGGCACCTGCATGTTCAGGGTCATGCTTCTCTTCCATTCTACCACATCATGTGTTTAGCATGTATTGTGCTTCTTGCTATGCACATCAGGCATGTCATGCTTCTTTTTCATTTCCATCTGCTTCCTTTCTTCCTTTCCATTTGATGGAAGCATTCTTTTAATCTCTGTGTACTTCTATTCACATGCACTGCTTGGTTTGTGTGCATGTACCAGTAGTATATAAGGGACTGTATATTGGCTGTCGTCCCTCAGCCTAATCCACTTGGTTATTTGCCTGCAAAGGAGTGAGATCACACTAGGGATTACCCTTTTCACTACACTCTATCAGTCCAGCCAGAACCAAAGCCCTGCAATGGTTGATCAAAGTAATACTCCCCTGCCAAAGTATAAACCATCAGTATGAGTATTTGTTCCAGTCTTTTGTTTTCAGTCTTGCTTTCTTGCATATGCAACACAAGCCAGTGAGTCCAGTCTGAATTGGAGTTGAATCTAGCCAAAACTCTAACAGTATAAGCTATATTAGGGCAAGTGGTGGTTGCCAGGTACATTAATGCACCAATAGCAGCCTGATATGGCACCTGCTTCATTGCTTCAAGTTCTTCAGCATTGGAAGGGCTTTAAGTGTGAGACAAGTGCAGATTGGGCTATATGGGAGTAGATATGGGCTTACAGTTGGCCATTCTGAATCTCTTTAATATATCGAGGCAATAGTGCTGTTGGGAGATTGATAGAGTGTGCTTTGAGTGATTTTGGTCAATTTTGATGCCTAGAAGCTGAGTTGTAGGATCTAGATCTTGAAGTTTGAAATGCTGGCTTAATTGTGCGATAAGGGAGTCAATGGCCATAGTAGAGGCTGAGGCAAATGTTATGTTATTCACAAACACAGGCAGAATGACTTGAATGTTGCCCTTCACATAGATAAAAATGCTGGCATTAGAATAAGTCTGTTTGAAGCCTAAAGAGGCCAAAACAGTGTGCATCTTCTTGTTCCAGTGGTTTCCACCTTATTTGCTGCCATATATCGCTTTCTGGAGTAAGCAGACACTGTCACCTTTAATAAAGCCCTCAGGTTGAGCCATATAAACTTCACAGTCCATGTCACCATTCAAATATGCATGGGACACATCAATTGAGTGCAGGTGGAGGTTATGGATAGCTGCCAAGGCAAGGATGACTTGAATGGAGGAAAGGCACACTGTGGGGGTAAAGATCTTGATGTAATCAAATCCAGGATGCTGATTATAGCCCTTTGCCACCAATTGTGCTTTATAGTGGTCTATAGAGCCATCAGCATTGTGCTTTAGCTTAAATACCCACTTTGAGCCTATAACACACTGTCCAGATGGTTTGGGAATGAGTTTCCAAGTCCCATTGCTCTGGTGCACTCACAGCTCCTTCAAGGCTGCTTAATACCATTTGTTTGCATTAAAACAGCACATGGCCTCAGCAAAAGTCACTGGCTTTGCAGAAATTGCACTGAACAAGGCCAATTCATTCTTACTGCTTTTAGAATCATCAGAGTCAACAAACTGTGTAGGAGACAGTCTCCACCACTCTCTGGGCTTCTTCTGGCATGTCTGAGAAGTCTTGCACCTATTCCCACTAGAGAGGCAGGTCTTTGAGGTGATGCTGCATCTAATGACACAATATTAGCTTCAGAAGGAGGCTCTGGAGCAGCTACAGGCTGTATATCTCCCCTCTGATCCAGAGACGCTTCAGAATTGCTTTTCAAGTCAGAACTGGTTCCAAAGTATTGCTGGGGTGGTTCTGGAGCAGCCAGAGGTGGATGGATGATGTCAGGCTCCTTTTAAAGAGTGGGGGGTGCAGTGGTGTGCTGTTTTGACAGTGGGAAGTACCTTTCATCAAAATTAGCTCTCTTTAAAATCACTGTGTGCTTTGAGGTAGGATTGTAGAACTTTCAGCCCTTGTAGCCCTCAGAATAACCTATAAAGACATATTTCTTTATGTGGGACTTCAGTGGTTGCCTTTTGTCCTTTTGGATATGCATATAAGCAGTGCAGCCCCAAATGCACAGATGAGACACATCTGGCTTCCTTTCATGCCATAGTTCATAGGGCATTGCATTCTGGAGGGCATCAGTAGGGCATCTGTTCCAAACATGAACCAGATAGACCAGTGCTTCACTCCAAAATGCAAGGGGCAGTCCAGACTTATTCAACATTGCTGTAATGTGCTTAGAGAGCACCCTATTCACCCTTTCTGCAACTCCATTCTATTAAGGCCTATTCCTGACTGTATGCTGGCACAAAATGCCACATTGAGAGATGAAGTCAAGAAAAGCCTTACTCATATACTCTCCTTCTTTGTTGTTGTGCAGGATCTTAATTTTCTGGTCACTCTGGTTTTTTGCAAAGGCCTTGAATGTTTTGAATGCTTCAAAAACATCAGACTTGGCCTTAAGAGGCATGACAAAGTGAAATCTGGAGTAATCATCAATGAAAGTGACCCAATACTTGAATTCAGAAAATATGGCATGGCCAACATGGTATATATCAGTATGTATGAGTTCTAGAGGCTGGAAAGTATGCCATTTGGAGGTATAAAAGAGTTTGAAGTGCATTTTGCCAGCCAAGCATGGCTTACACACAGAATCAGGCTTAAATTTCAAGTCTAAACTCATACCAGTGACCAGAGAGCAATTCAGCATGGTTTTTACATCAGTCAGATTGTGATGGGCCAGTCTTCAATGCCAGAGGTTGAGATCCAGAGGGGTGATGGTGGCAGCAGATGCATACTCAGCCAGGGGGATAGTTTCACCATCCAGAAATGCACAGTTCTAATTTCTAATGCTAGTCACAAAGAGAGGGTTGCCAGCAGGTCTTTCAAAGCTCATTCATGTATTGTTGATGTTGATAGTAAATCCCTTTTGGCAGAAGAGATGCAGGACTGACAAGAGGTTGGAGTACAGGTTTGGGACATGCAAAACACCTGTAAACTCAAGATCTTGCAACTTTCTATTAGATTCAGAATATCCACAGCTAGTGCTGAGTGTCAGAAATTGTATGGATTGAGTATGTATAGTATGACAGATCTAGTGCTGAGTGTCAGAAACTAAAAAACAATTGACACTCAGCACACATATATATATGTAAATGGCTATAAACAGATCAACACAACAACACATCATTCTGAATGAAAGGCAAGTGCTCAACAGCACAAAGAATAAGAAAAAGGCAGTAGTGTTGTAACACTATGTCAAAATATCAAAAGGAAGATGCAAAGGCACATTATTAACACTCCCCCCTAACTGCACATCTCTTGCAGCTTACTAGCTCCCCCTGGATGTGCCAAGTTCCAGCAGTTTGCAGAAATGCTCCACTTTGGGCTTAGGCAGCACTTTTGTCAACAGATCTGCACTTTGATGCTCAGTAAACACAGATTGTGGAGAAATGGCCTTGTTTTCAACAGCATCTCTTAGCCAGTAATGGCAAAGATTCAGCTGCTTCATTTGGCCATGGTGTTTCAGATTCTTTACCACAAAAATTGCAGACTGGTTGTCTATAAACAGGAAGGATGGGCCAGAGACAGGCAGACATAGCTCAGAAAGCAAATTGCACAACCATTTGACTTTTTTTCCAGCCTGAACAGCTGGCATGTATTCAGCTTCAGTGGTAGACAATGCAATAATACTTTGCAGCTTTGAGGACCAGGAAATTGCATTAAAAGCCATTGTGAGCACATAACCACCTGTAGAGCAACCAGAATCCTTGCAGCTACCATGATCAGCATCAGAAAATGTTAGGAATGGCTCAGAGGATATAAAGGAGGCAGAATAGGTGATGGAGTAGTCAGAGGGGCCCTTCAGATAGTGCATTAGGTGTTTGACAGCAAGCCAATGAGTCCAGCCTGGGTTTGAGTTGAATTTTGCCAGAACTCCAACAGTATAGGCAATATCTGGCCGAGTGGTGGTTGCTAAGTACATTAGTGTGCCAACAGCAGCCTGGTATGGCACCTGCTTCATTGCTTCAAGTTCTTCAGCATTGGAAGGGCTCTGAGTGCAAAACAAGCACAGATTAGGCTACATAGAAGTAGATATGGGCTTACAGTCTGCCATTCTGAATCTCTCCAAGATATCTAGGCAATAGTGCTGTTGGAAGATAGATAAAGTGTGCTTTGAGCAATTTTGGTTGATTTTGATGCCTAAAAGCTAAGTTGTAGGACCTAGATCTCAAAGTTTGAAATGCTAGCTCAATTGCATGATAAGAGAGTCAATAGCAGTGGTAGAAGCTGAGGCAAATGTTATATCATTCACAAAAACAGGCAGAATGACTCTGGTATCACTCTTGACATAGATAAAGATACTTGCATCGGAATAGGTCTGTTTGAAGCCTAAAGCAGACAAAACAGTGCACATCTTCTTGTTTCAGTGGTTTCCACCTTGTTTGCTATCATAGATTGCTTTCTGAAGTAAGCAGACATTGTCACCTTCTGTAAAGCCCTCAGGTTGAGCCATATAAACTTCACAATTCATGTCACCATTCAGGTATGCATGGGAGACATCAATGGAGTGCAAATGCAGGTCATAGATGGCTGTCAAGGCAAGGACAACTTGAATGGATGAAAGGCACACTGTAGGAGTAAATATCTCAATGTAATCAAAGCCAGAATGCTGATTATAGCCTTTGGCCACCAATTGCACTTTATAGCAGTCTATGGAGCCATCAACATTGTGTTTAAGCTTGAATACCCACTTTAAGCCTATAACATGCTATTTAGATGGTTTGGAAACAAGTTTCCAAGTCCCATTGCTCTGGTGTGCTTCCAACTCCTTCAAGGCTACTTGGTACTGTTTATCCATGTCAGGGTGGTGCATGGCCTCTGCAAAAGTCACTGGTTTGGCAGAAATCACACTAGACATGGCTAATTCATCCTCACTGCTCTTAGAATCATTAGAATCAACAAACTGTGCAGAGGACAGTCTCCACCATTCTCTAGGCTTGTTTCTGGCACATCTGGGCAGTCTTGCACCTATTCCAACTGGAGAGGTAGGTCTTGAAGGTTGTTCAGCATCTAATAGTGCAATATTGGCTTCAGGAGGAGACTCTGGAGCAGCTACAGGCTGTATATCTCCTCCCTGATCCAGAGAGTCTTCAGAATCCCTTTCTAAGTCAGAACTGGTTTCAAAGTATGGCTGGGGTGGTTCTGAAGTGGCCAGAGGTGGATAGATAGTATCAGGCTCCTTTGGAAGCATGGGGGATGTGGTGGTGTGCTGTTTTGACAATGGGAAGTACCTTTTGTCAAAGTCAGCCCTTTCTGAGATAACTGTGTGCTTTGAGGTAGAATTGTAGAACTTTCAGCCTTTATAGCCTTCAGGATACTCTATAAACACACACTTCTCCATATGAGACTCCAGTGGTTGCCTCTTGTCTTTCTGGACATGCATATAAGCAGTGCAGCTTCAAATGCATAAATGAGATACATCTGGCTTTCTTCCATGCCACAGCTCATAAGGGGTCACATTCTGGAGTGCATCAGTGGGACATCTGTTCCAAACATGGACTAAACAGGCCAGTGCTTTGCCCCAGAAAGCAGGGGGCAGTCCAGACTCATTCAGCATGGCTGTAATGCACTTAGAGAGCACCCTATTTGCTCTTTTTGCAACTCCATTCTGTTGGGGCCTATTTCTAACTGTGTGCTGGCACAAAATGCCACATTGAGAGGTGAAATCGAGGAAGGCCTTGCTCATATACTCCCCTCTCTTGTTGTCATGCAAGATCTTTATTCTCTGGTCACTCTGATTCTCTGCAAAGGCCTTGAATGTCTTGAATGTGTCAAAAACATCAGACTTGGCCTTAAAAGGCATCACAAAGCGAAATCTGAAGTAATTATTGATGAAAGTGACCCAATACTTGAATCCAGAGAATGTGGCATGGCCAACATGGTGTACATTGGTGTGCACAAGCTCTAGAGGCTGAGAAGCACACCATTCAGAAGTATGGAAGGGGTTTGAGTGCATTTTGCCAGCTAAACATGGCTCACATACAGGATCAGGCCTAGATTTTGAGTTCAGACTTATACCAGTGATCAAAGAGTGATTTAGCATGGTTTTCACATCAGCCAAATTGTGATGGGCCAGTCTTCGATGCCAGAGGTCAAGATTTAGAGAGGTGGTGGTGGCGGCAGATGCATATTCAGCCAGAGGAATAGTTTTACCATCCAGAAATGTGCAATTCTGGTTTCTAATGCTAGCCACAAAAAGAGGGTTGCTAGCAGGTCTTTCAAAGCTCATTCATGCATTATTGATGTTGATAGTGAATCCCTTTTGGCAGGAGAGGTGTAGAACTGATAAAAGGTTGAAGTGCAGGTCTGGAACATACAGAACACCTGTAAACTCGAGATCTCACAACTTTCTACCTCCTACAACTGGAGAGAATACAACAGAGCCCACACCAGCAGAGTAAATGACTTTATCATCAGTTAGCTTGATTGGAATGTGCTTGGGTATGTAGTTGCACAGCCAGTGTTGATGGGGAGTCATATGGGATGTAGCACCAGTGTCAGCAATCCAATCTAAGCTGGCAGACAAGAGAGATGGGTACAAAGTGTCAAATGGGTCCTAAATGTGCAAAGAAGTGTTCCCAGCAAATTCCATGGATGGGGCAGTGTCCTGAGAGCTGGAAGCGGTGGTGGAAGTATTTAGAAGTTGAGTTGGTGGTGCATGAGTAATATTAGCATTTTCAGGCCTCTTGATGCACTTCTTGGGCTTTTTGAGCATCTTGGGCCTGTTTTGTGACATATAGTGCACCTTAGCATTCTGCATGCTTCTACACTGGTGTTCACAGTGGCTAGGATACTGACAGAACCAGCAAGGAGTGTGAGGGGCACATTTGCACCTGCTAGAGGTGCTAGGGAGTGAAGATGCATTAGAAGTCATTCTTTGGCAATAGAGAGCAAAAGGAGGGTGTTGGAAAGGAGTGGAGGGTGTTAGGGGTGAGTTATTGACCCAAGGCAGTGCTGGTGGCTGAGACCAAACAAAAAGGTGAAAATTTTGCATAGGGGAGAGAATGTAGCAACTAGGGCTTGCAAAGAAGCTCTACAGCACAGGGCTCATAACCTATTAAGTTTGGGATAACCACAGCTAGTGCTGAGTGTCAGAAACTAATGGATTGAGTGTGTACAGTATGACAGACCTAGTGCTGAGTGTCAAAAACTAAAGAACAATTGACATTTAGCATACATATATATATATGTAAATGGCTGTAAACAGATCAACACAACATCACATCATCCTGAATAGGACTCGAGTGCTTAACAGCACAAGGAAAGAAAGAATGGCAGTAGTGTTGTAACACTATGTCAAAATATAGAGGCAAAGGTGCAAAAGCACATTATCAACATTTGGCCACCAATTGTGCTTTATAGTGGTCTAAGGAGCCATCAGCATTGCACTTCAGCTTAAATATCCACTTTGAGTCAATGACACACTGTCCAAGTGGTTTGGAAATGAGTTTCCAAGTCTCATTGCTCTAGTATGCTGATAACTTCTCTAAGGCAGCTTGGTACCATTTGTCTATGTCAGGATGGCACATGGCCTCAGCAAAAGTTGCTGGTTCTGCAGAAATCACACTGGACAAGGCCAATTCATCCTCACTGCTCTCAGAATCATCAGAATTGACAAACTGGGCAGAAGATAGTCTTCACCACTCTCTGGGCTTATTTTTGGTGTGTTTGGGCAGTCTTGCATCTATTCCAACTAGAGAGGCAGCTCTTTGAGGTGGTTCTGCATCTAATGGCGCAATATTGGCTTCAGAAGGAGGCTTTGGAGCAGCTATAGGCTGTATATCTCCCCCCTGATCCAGAGAGTTCTTAGAATCGCTTTCTAAGTCAAAACTGGTTCCAAAGTATGGCTGGGGTGGTTCTGGAGCAGCCAGAGGTGGATGGATAGTATCAGGCTCCTTTGAAAGTGTGGGGGATGCAGTGGTGTGTTGTTTTGACAGTGGAAAGTATCTTTTATCAAAGTCAGCCCTTTCTGAGATAACTGTGCACTTTAAGGTGGGATTGTAGAACTTCCAGCCTTTGTAGCCTTCAGGATACCCTATAAAGATGCATTTCTCCATGTGGGACTTGAGTGGTCACCTCTTGTCTTTCTAAACATGCACATAAGCAGTGTAGCCCTAAATGCACAGGTAAGATACAGTGAGTGAATAAACTATTGCAATGTTTGATATCAATTCAATACATGAAGCATATTGCACTTATATGTAGGAATTGTGCTTAGTGTTGGTGAAATGGATTATTGTACATACTCTTGGCTACAACATTGCCCCCTAGGTCATGTGATTCCACTCAGGGCCTGCCGAGATATAGCCATTATAAAACAGTAACCTCATTGCAATGGTTTATTCACTTTTGATATTTGAGTATTATTAGTGCTTGATATGGCCTCCTTTTGCTCTAACCACTGCTTCAATCCTTCTGGGCATGCTTTAAATCAACTTCTGACACTCCTCAGCTGGTATTTTCTTGAGTCCTCCCCCATAACTCCACTATTTCATTAGAAACATTCTCATACTCTTTAAGCCTTCTTTTGATATATCCCCATAGGTATTTAATAGGGTTAATACCAGGAGACTGGGCAGGCCATATCATAGTCTTGAATTCCTGTTCATCTAGCCATTCCTTGATCTTTTTGCATGTATGCTTAAGGTCATTGTCTTGCTGAAAAATGACATTAGAAGGATTTTGACCATAGTACACATGGAATTCTACAGCTCATCCTTCAAAATTTAGAGGTAGAGATCTCCATTGATCCTACCATCAATCTTAACAGCATAACCAACTCCTTGCCAAGTCATATAGCCCCACATTCCCCTTTAAACTTTACAGTTTCCTCTACTAGCCTTATACTAAGGCCCTTATCTGGCTTTTTCCATGCCCATTTATGACCATCTGACCCTAGGCAATTGATTTTGGTCCCATCTGACCAAATGACATGCTTTCAGTCCTCTATAGTCCAATCTTTATGGGTATAGGCAAAGTTCAAATGAGGCTTATGATATCTGGCAAAAAGTAAAGGTGATTTTTTTTTGACTACAGCCCTTATACCAGACTTTTTCAAGTGCTGGAATACTGTATTAGGATTGAGAGATTGGTCAATAATGTTTGAAAGAGTTTTGGCAACCTGAACAGCAGTTTTTGCCTTGCCACTAGAAAGAAGATGAATATCATGTTAAATATTAGTAGGAGAAAGTTTGGATGGGCAATCATTAGAGAACATTTCTAGGTTTGGGGTGAAGCCTAGACACAGTAGAGACATTGAGGCTCATATAAGAGGCAATAGAGCAGGTAGAATGTCCAGCATAAAGCTAAATCAGAATAGTAGCTTTCTAATCAATAAAAAGAGATTTCATAATGGTAAAAGTAGGAAAAAAAGGAGTGTGGGAACTGTTTGAAACTCAGACATAGTATATGTTTGTTTATAGTATCAAACAAATGCAAATATTGACATATATACATGAAATCTCAT
>JBBPKD010000336.1:0-23486 GCA_038089075.1 Singerocomus inundabilis
ATGCTACGGTGATACGACTCCGACGACTGCGCGGGGACGGTGGCTGACCTCATGGCGCCACCACCACGACGACTGCGCTGGGGTCACCCACCCTCGCGCTAGCTCGTCCACCCTGGCCACCTCGTTTCCCCGGACCTGTTCGCATGCAAACGCAAATTTGAGCATGATGACGTGCTCATATGTGTATTTGCATGCGAGCGCTATTCTGGTCACCTACACCCACTTCTGTCCTGCCAGACCCAAGGTATCTGAGGTATGTCCCTGTTCATCCCTACGGGCAGTAGTGGCGATGTGTCCATTTGCTGGATTATCCTACAAATTTCATTTATTCTACTGTTCATATCCAGTACACATCATCTGTTATTTCATAGGGAAGGTCGTTGGAATCAACTCGACACTGACTAGCTGTAACAAAAAAGTCAAGTAGTTCGGCTGGGACACGAACAAGAATAGAAAACTCTTCACTGGATTTTCCCGCTGAACTGTGTCGCACTATCGTATTCATTGGAGTACTGAAATTAACGGATGCACTTTACTCAAAAACGCGGGATCTACTATCCACAGTGATGTAGCCACCTCACCCGCCAATGAAAGTTAAATTATGTTGGAGATCAGCCCGTCGATTAGGACTTCCATTAGTTCAGTCATAGTATATTACCTACATTTCCTTATTCAGACGAGTGTTGACCACTTGTCGCATCACCGCACGCTCCTTCCCTCCAGTCCCGTACTCTCGACTGGAGGTAAGCTACACTCTACATTCTTTACACATTCCTTACTTACCCTACATAGTATTCATTCCTTACCTCTAGGTAGATATAGTCTCCCAGTCTTGTACTCTTGACTGGAGTATTCATTCCTTACCTCTAGTGTTGTTGGCACACCTATCTCCAACAAATTACATGTGACAAGAGAGAGAAAAGTACCAGATAATACTTGTCTTCTCTGGTCACAGGTAATATTTAAATGATAGACAGTCTCATAAGACCATACCTTGCTGGTTGATGCAATTTAAACAAAGCTACATTGGATTATGAATGCAACACAACACTCGAATACTGATGTTCACGAAATCTTGATCGAGTGCATCACTTACGCCAAACCAGTAGTTTGCGTATTCGGCGGAAATTAAATTTAATTAGCCACCTACGGACAATAGTCTAGTATGAGCAGCAACATCAGCTCTGAAAAACAAGTTTTCTCTTTCCAGTGACCTGTGGAGGAATGTGGATCATGACATTTACTTGATAGTACTCGATCAGAAGGTGATAAAGGGACTATACATGAGCCGGCGTCTGTGTGCTGTCAATAACACCGGTAGAAAATTAGTCTGAAGCAAACCTGACAAGGACGAACACACATTGAGACAACAAACACCTGCTGAGCGAACGTTCAAATAAGGAGGGTCGGAAAGTCAGGATGACAAGAAAATGTGTAGAGCACTAGTGCTTTAAGTTAGAGCTTGTTATGTAGAAACACTTGCATGTAGAATATAAATTGAGCGGCTGCAACTCCATACAAGCAAACTTATTGGCCGGATAGGTCAACGCACGCTAATTCGACCGCCAAACCGGCAGAGACGGTTCAGTGTTTTGTGCTCCCAAATTTTGATGCCTACCTATGAACGCGGGACTCCTCCACTTCAACTCAACCGAAGTTGCATCCATGGTAGATATACACGACGGAATACGGTGATAGAGTTGGAGGGCAGCCTCAGGCAACGAACCACGGGTTATATTATATATGTGGGGTCTCTGGTCTCCCACTCGGTGTTCGTACCTCAGTCGAATGCAGTCGGAAGAATACCTGAGCAGATTACGTGATGTTACTGTCGCTGATGCGGACGGTCGGGGACGGAAGGGCGATACAGTACTGTATTCAAAGGACCGCAGGCCCACGCTGTAAAAAGAAATAGAACCACGAATCATACCATAAATATAATACGTAGATGCTCTCGTGTTTATTCCCCCACGGAATACATTTACGTGACGTGGGTAGCGCGTTTATTCTCAAGTTATAACACCTACTAGCGGGATAGCTGCTTACTGAGTCCTAATAACGCTGTAGCCTGCGCCCATCTGTACATAGATACAACCACAGTACTCGTAGGGCGGTGGCGAGTCTGCAACATTTGACGGCGACCGAAAACAAGGTGCGTGAATGTCTCTTTGTTATCTGATCACTGCTCTAATACTGATGGGGCTAGTAGTTACATGTGATTGGAAAACTTTGAGGTATCAGTGGCGAGGTTACTGATAGGGCCAAATATATGCAATCGGCTGTTTGAGTCAGGGGCCAGGGGCAGGGACCCTAGACTGGCACAGAGTTGGTGTGCCGGAGAGGACAACTGGAGCCCCGACCATCTAGCCTGTTTGCTGAGTCAGATCCCATCTCCGAGGATAAGGGCTACGTACACTATGCGCAGGGACAGGTAGGGGGACAGCATGAATAGGGTGCGGTATCAAATTTTCTCGTCACGAGGCCGCCACAACCCTGTCCACCACCTGTCCAGGGCCGCTCAGGGAACTAGTACGTACCAGCTAGAACAGACGAAAGCGGGTGATACAGTAATCCAGGACAGTGGCCGCATGCTATGGCTGTGATGGACGCCACCTGACGAGAAGCTGATGGCGTATGATCAGGTGAGAACAAGTGGAACAGGGTCTTATCGATTGGAGAATCAGCCGTGACTGTATGAGCATGCTCCAACAGGCAAGTCAGACCAACGGACTGCTTTCGAGGTGTACGCCACACACTGTAAAGCGCACACGATATCCGCGTTAGAGGGCTAGTATGATGCAAATTAGGTTTCCCCATACATCACTCCGCATTAAGTCTTCAAAAGTGTTTCGCGTAGTTGGGCGAGTTTCTTCCTTGATAAGCCAGGCTGGCACAGATTTAAGTGCAAAGACCTCCACTGATTAAAAGTCGGTCGCGTAAGCGGTCTCCGGGCAGTGGAATCCCGGGTGATGCTAGTGATGAAAAAGATTCAGTTCAAATCCTGATTTTGCCCAGGCGAACGTGTCACGCATCACGTGAGCATAGTTTATGTCATAGCTCCGAATCGTGTCTGATATACTCGTTCGCTGAACATTGCTCGAGGAAGGGACTGCGTGCAGCAAGTGACTGGTGACGATGCACATAGATACAAGGTATGACTATGATGAAGGTACTAGCTATGATAATGTATGGGAATGGACAAAGCCCATAGGGCTTCCAGCCCGAGGCAGTCCAGCGCTGCTGGGGAGAGCGAGCTAGGGTTGGGATGGGCCCGAGCAGGGAAACTCTCGTCTGGCACTGTGCGTGCAACGGATGAAGAGAGTGAGCCCGGTGCGCTGCGAGGAGGGAGAGGAGAGGTGGGCGAAAGAAAGAAGAGACAGTACAAAAGGGGAAGTGGGATGACGAGAAGAAAGAGCCGCGTCATTTTGCCTTTACATGCACGGACTAGTAAATGCTGAGTGAGCCACGTGCCTTGGCAAACCTAGAACGACTTTGCCGTCATCTATACACAACACACCGCATTTCGGATCATCTTGATTTGTTCGACATAGCCTTATAGTTATCGTGTCACTTGGTAAGTGTGTCTTCTCGCACTCGCTTGGCTGATTTGTTTAGGTCAATGAGTTTACCTCGACACAGCGACGACGCGGTGGATTCTAACTCTATCATAGGTTGTCATATTGTCGGCCAGCTGCTGCTGCGCGAGTCATTGTGACTCGCGACTGGCGTCGCTCGTTGCAGTGTCTCTACCATCTCATGAAATGTCTTCTAGATTTTCACGGTGTATGCACTTCCTTGTCATCCCCTAGGCTATAGTATTCTCCGTTCCTCACTCATTTACTCCACGCGTACTTGTTCGTATTCTGGTGCGTTTAACGGTTCATATGTCCTATTTCTGGAGTTCCTGTGGTAGTCCAACACTCCCTGCATGTCTATCTCGCTGCAATCCATGCTGGTCAGTCCTACATGCTGAAGTATGTTGAAGGGTTTTGATACTGATCATCCTACCAAACTTGTCGGTTAACCACTACCATTATTATGTTTGGCTACTACGAACAATCTTAGTAGGCAGATCCAAACGCGTTCGAATCTATTCAGAACCCTCTGAAAGGTTCAGTATGGACATCAACTTTAACTTGAAGATCAATTCAGTTCAGCCCCATTGCTGAACGTTGAACCCCAAACTGAACCAATGATTTGAACTGAGGTTGTACAACACTAGATAATGTTGACTTCATTAAAAGGTTTCCTTTCGAAATTACTACTTGCCGCTAAAGGTCTGATCACAATACCGATTGGTGGTTGTGTCGTCTAGCATTGAGACAGAAGTTGGCCGTGCGTCTCATCGCTCGTTGAAAGAGAGATAGGAGAGATTGGTGCCAGGGGTGAATGAAAGACTTGCCGACTTGATGCTGAACCACAAGTCCATCCAGGCTGTCAACAACCCAGAGTGCCGGGGTTCTCCTGGAATACAAAAATACTCTCTCAGCTAGGCTAGGGGCATAACAGAAGTTCCAAGTGACTCAGCCGTATCACCATACGGTGTTGTTGCATTTCAGGGAGACAGTGTCAATAATAGTGATTGCAGTCAAAAACTCGGTAACAGAAAAGATGTGCTGTCTCGAGTAAGACGTATGGCCGGGTTAAGCCGTCTATGTCGAATGAAGTTCGTTGCATTGAGCCTGTTGCATGGTACCGACGGAAGAGGGATCAACCTACCGGGCTTGGGTCTCAGGCAGTGAAAAAGTCTGGGCACGACTCATGAGGCAGTGTCAGATTTGGCGAATCTTAAGGGCGTGCTTAGCATTATTTGTAACTTTAAGGGATGATGGACAAGACTGTTTTCCTACCGACGAACCCATATATAGAAGGGACTCTGCAGGGTCCCTCTACATATAGGTTTCTCAATCAGTGAGTAAGTCCTCCATTGCCATCCTTCGTTGCAGCTACCCTCTAACTCAAAATGGACTCATATAGTGCAACCATTGGTGCGTACAACGAACTTCGAAGTATGAACTAGATTTTTGTTGATCGGATTAAATGATAGGTACGCTTCTAGTGGGCGTAGTCTGTGAGTACCAGAAATTTGCATTGATGTGGATACTAATAACTAACAATTTCAAGTTAATACATTTTTGTATGGCCTTGTCACATACCAGTTCGCTGCGTACTATAACAGGAGTACGTGGACACCAGAAGGCTGATCCATGATGGCTCATCTCCTCGCTGCAGAATTCAATGATCAGCCAACAGTAAAGTCTGTTGATTGCCGATCTAAGTGTCCATTAATCTGACTGGCCGTTTTAGATACATGGTGCTCTTCCTGTTCATTTTAGACACGTTCCACAGTGCCACGTGAGTGCTATTACTGTCTGGGCCTTGTAAAATGACTAGGTAGCTTTTTCAGTGCCATATATTTGATATGGAATTATGTGTTAGTAGTCTCATAAATTAACTTTTCCATCCATGCTCACTGCACTTCAGTGTAACGAACCACGACAATCCAGCAGCTCTTGCTGGTATGCAATTGAATGGCTTTGTTCGTTTCAGTCTGTCGCTAATGACACTCGTAGTGGCTGAATGGCCACATACATTTACCCCTCTTGGAATAGCACTTGCTGCCTTCATAATGCAGATGTATCTAGGTCTTAGGTGGGCATGCAGAGATGCTAGCATAGCCTCAAACTCAATTTGTGTGCTGTAGGATCTTCCGTTTCACTGGTAGCAAGATCCTATATGGTGTGATCATTCTTCTGGCTCCCATTTCGTTTATTCTGGGAACGATTTGTACTATTGAGGCCTCTATCATCAAAATGTACGTGTTGCGACTGTCACACTGCATCAGGCTGATAATGACCATTCAGCATGTCTGAGCTGCCCCGTACTACGCCAATTGCGATGGCTTGGTTGATAACACAGGTCATTACGGATACATTCATCACCAGTGTGCTCGTTTGTCCCAATCTACGTAATATCAAAGTACTCATTCACAATCACTAGTCACATTGATCATCATCTTTTCTAATTCACGAACCGGTTACCCCAGGATAGATAGCATTTTCAATCGACTTATTCGTGGCGCCATCCAGACAGGTCTCTTCGCTGGAATCTTCTCCATAGCTAATTTGACCATGTTCGTCATTTTCCCAAGAACAAATCTTTACACTATGTTTGCCATTCCAACAGGTCGTATCTACACTAATGTGAGTATTGTCAATTTTTCAATGTCAAAATAGAGTACCATCTGAATGATCTTCTTTTCTTTCTGCTGACGGAAGACCTTTATGGATACGCTCCTTGCTCGTGAGTCGCTCAGGTTACATTCGGCTGGCACACATGGCGTAGATGAATTGGTGAGTTGATTCGCTACCATGCCACGATTGTAGATCCCCTTAAATTATTGTGTAGGCTGTTCCAACAGAACGGGAACCTGTTGATTCGTCAGGAGTCACTTCGACAGTCCAGACGGACAGCATTCAAATACAGAAGACTATTCAGAAGTGTAATCACCATTCTTATCAGGATGCAGACGGCCAAATTGTCTCACTGACTGTCTAAGGTGGCATCCAGAAGCGATCATCAGGACAGGAGATGGTATTTCTCTGATTATCTCCGAACATGCCGACACATTTCCGTTCCGACCAATTTTTTAAAAACTTTTCTTCACATTTATCGTGACTAGACTGCGCAACATTTAAGCTGTGATTTTGATTACATACTGTATTACCCCTGTCGACTTTTTATCAGCTCCTGTAAGGACCTAGAGAGGTGTACAACTTGAATAGAACTGATGTATTATGTCGTGCACAAGACTCAACATCTGGATCGGCGAATGATCACTTAAACATAATGATTTGGCCCTATGCCGTGGCACACAGGCGTACTAATGTGTTAAGCAGGGAGTCGGGGTAAAATTACTAGTTCAACGCAATGTAACGCTTGAGGTTGTCTTCAAACATCGTCGACAACTCATAAACATGCAATCCCCTTGACAGCAAGTAGAGACAGCCGAGAATTCAAAGCTATCGGTTTTTTTATTGACTAAGATACATCGTAACTATATGATCAGATCTATGTAATAGGATTCAGAGTAAGGGAGAGACATGCGCGCTGACAGGTCCATTTTATGTATGTATGTACGGAAATTGGGTAGTAAATCATCACTATATAATTTGATTAATAAATCACTGATGGCGGAGATTGTCGGGATATCCATGGTACACTGAGGTTGAGCTCGAGCTTGTTGCTTTGCGCGCGTTGAGCCTTGAAGTACTAGTTATGCAACTAAACATCGCCTAGATAATCAAACTTACACACTAAGCATGGAATTTACATATGCTGTCAATCGGTCAATCCATGAGGGAATTGTGTTAGAGGATCGCATACTCACTCTTGCTGAGTATGACACCTGGGGCAGCGCCTAGTGGCTGAGATGCACTATCATTCTGTACATATTACTTGAGAAATGCACTAATACCATGAACAAGTGCTCCATGATAATGCTCTTACGAAGATCATCACGGCCAACGCATTTATATTGCAGGGGTAATAATATGACCACATTACGACACTCAATGTATTCAAAAGTGGGCTTACAAGGAGAGGGCTCCCATCTGGACAAAGACGGCATTCAATTTCTTGATGTAATTACCTTGCCTATCAGTTATGGTTGGATGGCACCATACATGTGATAAGAGGAAGAAAGTACCGAATAACACCTGTCCTCGCTGGCCGCAAGTAATAAAAGATGGACATAGTGATGATGGCATCGCAAACAGCACTCGCCACTGCGGCCAGTGGCAAAAACAGACAACCTGATTGTGAGTTTTGCAGTAGTCTTCTTGTGACATCGTACCTTGTTGGTTAACATAGCATAGAATGTTGGCGTACGGATTCTGGAAGGTTATCAACAAAGGTCCAGGGGTATGCTACCTATTCACCCACAGTTTTGCCACATACACTACATTGTACATTTCCCCTGTCGTATCAATCAAGACAGAGAGTGGATAGAAGGAATTAAAAGGAACGAACATGTTCCTGGCACTGATAAGCGAGTTGGATCGAGGACAACAAACAATTTGTCTAGCAGCTTACCTAGTTGTGCAATGGTGAACAGAAGCTATCACATTGATTTCAGCTAGTCTCTGAGAATGGAACCTATATAACATACCACAGCACATGTGATGACTCGATTTCTATTGCTGACTGCAATATGGAAGTTAATGTTGATGATGATGAAAGGAAACCGCATGACCACTTGCTTATCCAGACTCGATGAACATAGCAGCTATGGTGACATGGGATTATTAGACCATTTTGCTAATACAACAAGGCTACTTTTGAACTATGAAGGTAATCCAGTACTTGAATACCGTCATTCACGAAAACTTGTTTGAGTGTGCCACTCACAAGGATACCGGGAGCAAGCCTTAATAGTTTGCACTGTCAACATGTGTTGGCCGAACTAAGTTGAATCAGCCACTTGCCTCCAATAATCTAATATGAGTAGTAACATTAGCTCTGAAGAATGAAAAATTTCTTTCTGGTGACATACAGAGGAACATAGGTTGTTGGAGATAGGTGTGCCAACGACACTAGAGGAAAGGAATGAATACTCCAGTCGAGAGTACGAGACTGGGAACATATATCTACCTAGAGGAAAGGAATGAATACTAGGTAGGGTAAGTAAGGAATAAGTAAGGAATGTAAGATGTAGCTTACCTCCAGTCGAGAGTACGAGACTGGAGGGAAAGAGCGTGCGGTGACGCGACGAGTGGTCAACACTCGTCCAAATAAGGAAATGTAGGTAACGCTTATAGGGGAACTGATGGAAGTCCTAATCGACGGGCTGATCTCCAACATAGGTTACACAATGCGGTGGGGCATCTAACCGGCATTTTATCAAAAAGTGATAAATGGACTGTTGGATTTGGCAAGCGCATCCGCAGGTACAAATATCAGGTAACATGCAGGGACATTTCCAATACGAACTATCGCGTACCTTTTTGTTCTCCATTCTTACTTTTGCCATTGACTGATATGAACAGCCATATGACACCTACATTCTCCAACCTCGGTTATGATCTGTCTATTCCCTTTTCGTACCGCGTTATTGTTCCCTACTCGTATATAGAACCGACGAGTGCACTTGATCACCCCAGTCCGTCGCACCCGCGCACGACTGAGGTGAGATCTCTCTATTGTACTTTTCATACCTACTCATACTGACTCGTAGTTAGTCTTGATCTACGATAGGTGAATATATATTAGTCCGTCGCACCGCGCACGACTGAGTCAGATCTACTATAGCATTTCTCACATGGACAACACTACTACGAGTGTTTGTATACTCTCAAGGGTACTGATTGAATGTCAGTCCTGAAGCAAAGTTTATTATGATGAACACACAAAACAATCACCATCTATGGAGAGAACATTCAGATAAGGAGAGTTTGGAAGTCTGAACGACAGAAAAAGATTACCAGTGCTCTGAGCTGGAGCTTGTTGTGTGGAAATGCTTGCATGTGGAATATAAATTGACTAATTACAACTCCATACAGGCTAGCATGAAGTCAATTGTGTTAATAGCACGTCGTGGCTGGATAAATCTACGCACACAAGTCCAACCATGAAACCTGCAGAGACATTAGCCACTCTCTGTTCTTTTGGATCTTGTTGCCTACCTATCAACCTAGGACCCCACATCAAGCCAAATGAGACCGTGTCATGGCAAATACTTGTGAGAAATGCTATCGTAGATCTGACTCAGTCATGCGCGGTGCGACGGACTAATGTATATTCACCTATCATAGATCTGACTAAGTATGAGTCAGTACGAGTAGGTATGAGTACAGTAAAAGGATCTCACCTCAGTCGTGCGCGGTGCGACGGACTGGGGTGATCGAGTACAATCATTGGTTCTATATACGAATAGAGAACAATAACGCAGTACGAAAAGGGAATGGACAGATCATAACCGAGGTTAGAAAATGTAGAGATCGTATGACTGTCCATATCAGTCGACGGCAAAAGCAAGAATGGAGAACAAAATGGCGCGCGACAGTTCGTATCAGAAATGTCCCTGGATGTTACCTGATATCTGTACCTGCGGATGCGCTTGCCAAACCCAACAATACGTACGACTGAATATGGCAATAGAGTTGCAGGCCCGCTGAAAGCCCACCGTGGCTAATGGCGGGAACACTGAGGGATCTGGCAGACCAGAACTGGACCACGATCTATACGGCAACTACGCGGTACGAGGACAAGGGGCGACTACTCTACATCTACGGGGTGCGGCGAGATATATACTGTATTTCACGTGATATGTATGCCAATGGGCTTACACCCGCCCCAAGCAGCTAACTAGAGGTCATACTTATATATGCAGGTCACTATCTGAATTCGTACCCCAGAGTGCAACCGGAAGAACACCCAAGCGGATTACTACCACTGATATGGTCGGAAGGGCAATACTTATTACCAATGGCAAGATCGTCGGGTGCGTAAGGCTGCACCTTGCACCGGCTATCAAGTACAAGTTTGCCTCGTACAATGTCGATCAGGTCCTTGGCAATATTGTACGAGGCAAACTTGTACTTGATAGCCGGTGCGAGGCGCAGCCTTACACACCCGACAATCTTGCCATTGGTAATGTCCCAGTCGTCGATCTCTTTTTGAGTGACTCCTTGAGTCGTGAGAGAGGGACGAGCTTGAGGGAGGACCCAGCCATCTCCTTGAGCCAAGATATAGGCTTCGATGCACTGACACCGGTCCAGATAATTTGTACCATCCAGGATGGGTACAGCATTGAATAGGGCGTTCGACATATTTGGTATTGAGCGTGCGAGGGATCTGCAAAGAGCATCATCAGTGATCGTTCTGATGAGGCGAGACAGGAGCAGAAAATAAAATCCTTGTTGATCAGACGGTTTTATCGCAGCCAATTAAGGCGCAGACAGTCTGACCGATTATGCTCGAGGCTGCAGCGAGTAGCCGCGCCATTGCCCAGATTATATCTGGTGTAGCCGAGAGGATCCAATCGAGGTGCTGCCACATAGGGGCGCTCCAGGATTTGGCCTCTCGGGGCTCATAACCTGTTGAACCGAGGTGAAGGGCAGCTGCTAAGGCGCCCGCAGAGGAGGAACCTCTTGCTTACCAGATAGTGTTTACGGTTAAAAGAACTTGTATATTAGTTTTAGATCTGCGAGCTCTTATATACAGGTGTATCTGACGTATGTGGGATACTAGCCTTCCTAATGTAGTAGTACGCTGATCTAAACTACAGCGCATGATACAAATGTACAGCGCATGATACGGATGTACAGCGCATGATACAGATGTACAGCGCATGTTACAGTTGTACAGCACATGATACAGATATGTGATACAACTGTCTGATGTGGCAGCTAAGTAGCGCCATTTCAACAATACTTACAATGCTGTATTCAAAGGGCCACAGGTATGCCATTGAAAGCCGTAAAACCATGAATAATGCCATCAACATGACAGATCCGGTGGCACTCCAGTATTTCTTCCTAATGATGAGCCCATCAGTCCTGGGATAGCTGCTGGTTGAAGTTCGGTACAGTAAGACCGCAGCCTGGCCCGTCTCCACATATAATGGTCCAAGGGCCGATGTCGGGTCTAAAGCCTATTGACGGTACACAATATGACTCAAACAAGCAGGGGGGCGGTGTTTGTCCTTCACATATTTCTTGCATACAATACAATGGGAAAGCCCTAAGTCTGCACCAAATTGGCAATGTTACTGATAGGGCCAACTTAGTATATGCCATTGGCCTTGTGAATCAGGGATTGTGCTTCACCAGACGTTAATAGCGCCAATGTTAGGTACTTGCGCGCTCGGAAAGACAGCATTCTAGATCCTATCCAGTCTGCAGTCTAATATATATACCTGCACTGCAAAGTTAGTACACGGTATCCGCGTTAGGGGGCCATTACTACGAAAACTATATACTAGTCTGCTCGCCGTACTGATAACCGCACACCAGTTTGTATTGAGTCCTTAGGGTTTTGTGGACACGGATGCAATGGTTTGAACAAGACCTCACATTTCTTACCAATCTTTATGCTAGAAATCCTGCCGTAGGATGTAGTTGCAAAGTCACTGCAGCTTCAACTAAACCCTGCACCAAAATCAGCCAGGCTTGCTATTAGGCCTGGATATGCGCAATCAGCACCATTATCTGAGGTGCGTCTACACCGTAGATGAATCACGCCAGTATGGGATGCATATTGCACTTGGGAGTACGGTATTTTAGATTGTAGGATTCTAATATATACCTATACTGCAAAGTGTATACGGTGTCGCGTTAGAAGGCAATACTAGGCTCACCGTATTGATAGCTATGTGCCGATCTGCATTAGAGTCTTCAGGGAGTGTACAAATACGGTTCTGCGTGGCCATGTCTCCTGGCAACGAAACAGAAGTGAAAGAGAAGCTGGTCGCACATCTTGCCGCCTGCAGAGCTCGAACTATCTATCTTGAAGCCAGTGAAAACTCGTCCTGAGAATGAGGGATCGAAGAACTGCATTTCTCCAAGTTGGTAGAATCGATTCTGGATCGTCCATGTCGAGTACAAGACTCACTATCTCGATCTGTGAATAGCAAGTTGAGTGTGTCTATTAAATAGTTGATCCTACACAGTTGTGCGTAGAGAAATTCTGAAGGCGGTTGGTGGGTGTGGATTGATACAGATAGTTGTCGGTTCTCAAAGTCGGAGTCCAATATAAGTTCAACAACAATTTTTGTGCCGCACAAAACTCGCCTGCATAAATGTGCATTACTCTGAAGTGCGGTAGTCAACGTTGACAGAGCAGTAACGCTGACACGCTGTCGCTCCAGGGTCATCGTCGCCCCAGTATGTCAAGAGCAAAATTCGTTAATCACCCCTTCTAAAGTATATGTGTTTGTTCATCGAGTTTAGCGCCACGAGTCTACAAGAAAACGATCCGTTGGTACCAGCTAGATTCAAACTATTCACCGTATGCGCATGTTATGGACAATGTGATTTTGGCAGAGACGCATTCGCGTTGGAACTAAGACAGTCGATAGTCACCGTGACTGAGGAATCATATCAGGAGGTCCAACTCGAGATCTGTGTAATGAATAATAATAGAAGTATGTCACATGTGCGCTCAAGGACGGCTGTAATATGCACGACTCCAGTATATATGAAAGTAACAAGATAAAATAGCGCCATAGAGTAATGAAACATTCGATCTCTACAAGTGTCGTCATAAAGCTTGTTTGAATGCGCAGCAATGAGAAATGTGCTTTTTCAAAAGAAAGAAAAAGGTGAAGAGCAGGTCTTTTGTAAAGTGGCCGAGTTTGTGCTCTGCCAAGGACAAATCACAAGTTGCTCTTATGATACTGGGTTGGTAAACCAAATCTACCTTTGTCCTTGTCGGCCGTACTGACCGGTTTAACGCGTTCGGAGCAAGTCAATTCATATTGCATCGGAGGATTTCTCGGGTCTCGAGTATGAATCTTGATTGGCGGATTGCGTTTCTGCACCATCCTACCTCACATATCCGTGGACCGTCCGTGATCCGGACTGCGTCATCAAGTCACGTTGCTAGTGGGAATGAGCAAGGGCTACTTGGAGCCCTGGTAGCACGGCTTACCCGAGATCATCGCTGGCTTGTTCTGCCTGATTCCCATTCTCTCCCATTCCTGAAAACACCTGCATCAGACAGAAGATTGGTCCGCGGCCCTACCGGCATCCTCGAAAAACCCACGCCACAATCCCAGTATCCCCCACCAGCTCGTACCTGTTCGAATTTATGCTCGTTGCTGATGAGAGGCTTTTTTGCTTCCCTCGTGCCCTCTTCCACATACAGGTCAATAGCCCTAAGTTGGCATGCTCATCCTATCCACATTCGCTACTATAGAAATGCGGCAGTCGGGGTAGCGGTTTTAGCCCTCCGATGAGATGAGAGCTTCTGCAGTCTCCAAACCGCATGTTTTCTACACCACCCGTTCGTGTGTATCCGCGACCCTTATTTTCGGAGAGGGACGTCCGAAACGCGCAGCAGACAGGTCGATAACCCGTCATCCTTCGGTAGCACATGGTCATATCAGTTCTATTGAAACCGAACTAGGTGCTGCATCATGAAGTATCAGGCATGTAACGTCACCATAAGCTAGCGCAATTCTTGTAGACCCACCCTTACCCAGTGTAGCATCTCATAGAGGATGCTTGTCCTGCTGTGTACAGTCCGATATGGACATGTATGGTGTTTGACCGTACGTCCGTCATGCCAAGTCACTTGGATGAACTAACATGATGCACTGCGCATGGCTAGGACTAGCTGTTCACGTCGCACACGTGTCCTGACTTTCTTGTCTCTTTGATTAAAGGCAAGGAAAAGGTCTAGCACGTGGTACCGGTTAAACGCTGACCGGTCTGACCAGCGGGAGCATCGGAGTGGCACGTAATTCGTCACATAGGGGACCGTGCCGAGACGGAAATGCGGTCCGGATCAAGCGGAACAACAGACCTGGGAAAGAAAAGGCTCTGATCTGGCAGGGGTGGGGATGGGACGCATCGGGTTTCTGGAGAAAAACGCGCCATTGACTGTCTGCCGGGCCTGCACATTTCGAACCTACCCCTCTATCCCTACCGGCACTAGAGCCTCTTACTATCTCATTCAAACCACGATCGAGTTATTATTCGAACAAGGGTACTTGGCCCTCGACGAGATGGTCCACTACCGGGGTAAATACGGGATGACCGAATGTTGCTCTGTTTCCATCTCTCCATGTTTCAAAGCATCCGATAGTTACGGTCCCCAGCTTTGTCAGTCCACACTATCAAGTTCACCTTACAAGGAATTTGGAGCTTTCCACGCTGTGCAGGTGCCAAGAAGTGTGAGTGATGCTAGGAGCCCTGGCTGTGAGTGAGTACATCCGCGGACGAAAGCTTTCAGCCCCATATGACGTTCACCGTGCGATGTCCAGTCTTCGTCTTCTTTGTCGTGGAAAAGCCTGCCTGCTCGGACGTTGCGGAGAATATCGCCGTGGCACGGGGGATGATCTCATCTGCAGTGAGCAACATGAAGGGTGGGCTCAGATTCCTCTTATCTTACTGTTCAGAAAGAAGTAGGAAGCACGGCAATTCTACCACCTGTGTTCCCGGTGTAATCGGGGCTCTTTTGGTGGTGTCCACCAAATGGCAAACCCTGTATCACCGGACTTGGTCCTTTGCAGCACGTATTCAACACACTGCAGATCGTTCGCACATCAAAGCACATGTTACAGTGCTCGAAACCACAACCGCTGAAAAAGTCTTACGTATGATCCGCGAAAAGGAATGTACGTATGACGTTGCTCACTGTTCAGATATTAGAGAATAATAATTTGAAGGACACATTTTTTAAATGCTATCCAGAGTATATAATACACCACAGCGTTTTCCTTTCACATCATCGGTCTCTCCTCCTGTAAGTCGTCTTCTTGCAGTGCATGCGATCTTTGAGTAACGTGTGCAACCTTAGGTAAATCATCATGTCCTCTGTGGTCAACTCTTCTGGCACCATTGCTCGATGGCTCCGAAAGGACCCCCGAGGTGTCGTCCGGAAGTACCAAAGCAATTTGCTTATCCGGCTTGTCGAGACAGGTGTCTGCACGGATGCAGGTGATGTCGACGAGAACAAGCTTTCTTCCATCATAATCAAGTTCAAGAAATTGATTGATGAAGACGCCGAGGTATTTAGAGCCTTCCACGAGATGTTTGACCAAGTTCGTTATACCCCTGGCTCTAATCAGGTCGTGGTAAGTGCCTAGTGTGACAGTGCTTGATCGTCCCACTGATGGTGAATTGTTTTCCATTGGGGGTTAGATCACGGACTATATGCAGCTCCTCGCGGTCCTCGATGCGACCATCCTGACGGCGCCTACCTTTCACTACAATAGCCCTCTTGTGAGCGGCGTCCCGATGTACAGCGTCCTTGCTCCGTTCTGTAACACTCCGGCTGGCTACCGCGCGTTCACACATCCCAAAGTGAATGCAATTTTCCACAATATCTTTGACCAGTGGGCCAAGTTCCTTGTTTCTCCAGCGTCATGCGACGTTTTAGACTCTACAAAGGGTGGCTGGTTCAGCCCAGATGCGTTACAGGTGCAAAGCGACCGCCTCGGCATGCCTTTTGAGCATGTGTGGCAGTGTAATCCCGACGAGCCCCACATGGGCTTCAAGTCCTGGGACGACTTCTTCGGCAGGCGTTTCAGAGAAGGCATCCGCCCTACCTTTGCGCCCGACGACCCTGGTTTCATTAACAACGCCTGTGAGGCAGTCACATACCGAGTTTCCAGTAACGTGCGAGCGACGGACGAGTTCTGGATCAAGGAGATGCCCTATTCACTTAACCATATCCTCGATCATGACCCGCTCGCATCTGAACTGGTCGGCGGGACCATCTTCCAGGGTATCCTCAGCTCCTTGGACTACCACCGCTGGCACAGTCCCATCGACGGACGTGTCATGAAGACGTACATCGTCCCCGGGACGTATTACGCTGCGCGCCTGGATGACGATCCGGACTCGGATGTCGTCTCCCGTTCGCAAGCCTTTGTCACTGCCATCGCCACACGCGCGATCATCTTCATTCAGTCTGACAACCCGCACATTGGGCTCATGTGTTTCGTCGGGGTCGGCCTTGGCGAGATCTCGACAACCAAGATCGACGTGTGCGCAGGAGACCGGGTCAAGAAAGGGGACGAGATCGGGTCGTTCCACTTTGGAGGGTCGACACACCTGTTGATGTTTGGTCCTGCGACGCAGTTGACATTGCTGCCTGGTCCGGAGAATCCGAACAAGGCAAGGAAGGTGGGCACCCCGCTATTCCATGTGGATAACGACGGTCCACTCGTCGAAAGCTACGACAGGCTAGAATAATGAACCATGGGAGGGGGTGGGTGGAATTCGGTATCACGATATACTTTTTGATGGACAATGTGCTGCCGGTGGAAGTATTACCCCCCCTTTCCCGAACAAACATGTTCCCTTCAAGCGCTCCGTGCCTGATGAGGACACTACAGCTATGATAGCTATCAGTTAATTCACCAGTTTCATACTCGTTCAAACGTCAAGTACTAGTTGCAGAATAATTTAGTCAAACCACAAACATTTTTCTTTTTTTCCCATTTTCTGTTTGTCTCATGACTGAATCAATGTAACCCAGCTTGTTATTCACTAACTTTATTCAATTGAAATGTGTAGGGTGAACGAGGAACACGAACGCGCGGGTGAGCTTCATGAAATAGTCACTGGGCCTAAACACACCTCTCTGCCTCGACCTCTTGCCGAGTGTTTTTGGAAGCGTCTGAAGGTGGTCGTGTCCGAAGAATGGGACAGCAGTCCCGCGACTCTCGATCTCTCCTATTCATAAACCCGACCTGACCATATGGCGAATGTGTACGCAAAAGCGTGGATGAACTTGTAATGAAGACGATGACACAGCGAACAATACCAGTAACGAATCTTGACAGCCCACACCTAGGACGCTGGTTAGAAACACAAAGAGTCAGAACCAAACTCAGATCGAGAGTGTGCCATACGACCTATCTGAGCCAGTAGAGCTACCAACAAGCATTAACGACAACGAAGCGAGCCTACAAGCGTAATATCTAAGGGGGAGTAGAGGCACCTGCGAGCCGAGACATTGTACTTGAACTACTTAACTGATAGTGAAGCGCATGTGCTGACAACGCCAAGAAGTGACAAGGACACAGAAAACTGGTGGAAGAAGTGGTAGAGCGTGATGGAAAACGCATTGGAAGACATACCTAGGCTAGCTAGAGTCAGGCGAGGACCAGTGAAAGTCGTCAAGGACGGTCAGATTCACCAAAGTAATGGAAATAGTAATGAGAGAGATCCACGACAAGGGAGTAAGGACGCTACAATGAGCATCGCCGGTCGCAACCCATTATAGGCTATGCCGCAGGCGCTGGAGACATAAAGATAGCAGGAGGATAAACCTGGACGTACCTGGAGCATCTACACCAAACACTATGATGTAAAATGAATCCCCTCCATAACATTATATGTACCATCAAATACAAATAGAGCGCCGTCGAGGAAAAACACAGGTGGAAGTCCACAAGTACTGACGTGAGAGGATATACTCAGCAACTCTTACCAATCGTGTGAGGGTCATGGCTGGCGAATAGAAGCGATTAGAATTCGTCGTATGTGATGCATGGAAGATACCAGAGTAGTGATAATACCAGGACGTGGGAAAGACACGTGACACACGGTGAGTAGTCTAAGTTCGAATCTTCGTGAATCGTCACAACCCCGCAAGTGTGGGCCGCCATCCCCATTCTCGTAGCACCTCAGCCCCATGAAAAACTCATGCGCTTATCCAACCCTTGCGAAATCTGACTGCCCGCGCAAACAAGTTCATAAATGACCTCAACCATCTCAATTGGACTTTCTTGTCCTGTCATGTTATGCATCGATGGCTCGAATCAACGATTATCCGCGGACAAGAGCTCATTATGCGCAAATTTTTTGGCCATTCTACAATGGGGCTACAACCACCATGTGTGGCCATGACTCCATTCAAACTTGGGATTTACAGTTTACGCGGCCTCTGCAAGTATTGACGATTTGAAACTAGGGCCTCGCTTTGTTAAAGGACGGACTTTATTGTATACTAATATATGGTATTATTTCGACCTATATTCCTTACAGTTCTTTCTTCACGTGTTCCCCACTGCATTGACTTTTCTCCAGTCTTGTATATACTGTGTTGGCTGCAGGTAAGCGATCATCCACATTTGTCAGTTGTTAGTTATTAGCTCTTACTGGTGCTTATAGGACCTGTCTGTTCAGTTGTATTCACTCACTTCCTTAGGTCTCTTTCATGCCGGCTCTGTGGGATCCTCTATGGGGGGACTGTGTTGTGAACTTATGAAATATTATGACCTTTCTTTTTCCCTGATCACATGACCCTTCTGTCCCTTCACATCATCACACCATCCCCTGTCATGTCTTCACATCTTCACCCTCTTTACCTCTTCACAAACTCACACTAATCACATTACACTCCAATCACTCACCTACAGGCTACCATGCCTTCTACATCTCTGCCTTTCCCTTTAATTGGTATAATCACCCTCATGACCCTGCAAGATTCTAGATAGATCTCTGCCATGATCCCACTTCTTGATCTTTCACATCTTGTGATTGATCTTCCATTTCATATTCTAGCATGAGGTACACTTCTGACCTTTCTAACCTCATGCCTTAACTTGTGTTTCCTTTGAGGCCAGCCTTACTGCTGCCTCACAGACTTTACCCTTTACCCTATAGCTACATACAGTAATTCTTTATACCCTAGATACAGTCACAGCTTGGTTTGTGCACTTCCTATAACTATATATAAGGGGTTATGAGATGGCTGGTGTCCCCTTAGCCTAATCCACTTGTTATCTCTCCTACCCTGCCTAGCAATAGGTGGCCTAGTGAAGTTAAGCACAAGTAGTCGCTAACTATTTGCCCACCTGCCAGCAATGGTACCTGGGAGTGAGGTTAGCTGGAGATAAAGCCAACCTCCATCCTCTACCAGTCCAGCCAGCAAGCTTGTATCCCATGTCAAGTCTTATCCCCGACTTGCGGTATGCAAACCAGTCTTTACCAGTTTACTAAGTTATTTCCAGAAGCCTCTGTGGCTTGGCAGCACTGCACCGTACAGGGTGATACCCTCCAGATAATTATGTGATTACCCAAGAGCCCCTTTGGCTCGACTACGATTATGCTTGCAGATAGCTGCAAGTATTAGAATGAAGACAGAGCACTGTTGCAAGAGTACAGTTGCTACTATAGCATTGCAATAGTATGCTAAAAGATCTCATTATAGTGGGTCCCCCTGACATTTGCCCCCTCTTTCTATCCGCATTCCCTTGCCTCTGCTGTTCAAGCATCCTCCCATCCGACATTATAGGTTTTGCCCTGTACAAAGAAGCCGAGTCGCCCAATAGGACCATGGAGTCATAGGTTAGGCAGTGTCTGCTCCTTTGCAGTCGCAACAGACCACCCATGATATGCAGCTTCTGAGGCTGGTATGCATGCTGGCAGATTCACTGTGAGTTGTCCAGAGATGGGAACTTGTCAGGATATTCAAGGTTACCACTGGCCATATGATGGCATCAAGCATTCCATGAAAGATGGTTGTTGGGCAAGATATAAGCACAATTGGTGAAGAAATAGAGCTTAGTACTTCCCTACATCTATTGCCACTTCATCTTAGTGCAGGAGCTATGGAAATTATAAGGTAGTTGCAAACTACTGCACTTCTACAATAGCATTCTATATTAGTTCAGTTTTGTCAAAGGTAAATGACTTAATGTATAAATTTGGTGTGGAACCAAACTGCATAATGAGTGAGATTTGGGATGATATTTTGTGTTTAACAGATGACAAGATGCTGGGTAATGAAAATGAGTATAATAGGATAACCATAAATACAATTGGCTAGGTTTATTTGATATAATGATGCTACACTTTCTGTTGGAGTTCGGCAAGCGTATCCACAGATGTAATGCCAGGTATTATGCAGGGACATTCTTTGATACAAAGGATTGTGTATATCTTTCTTTTCTTTATTACTTTAGCCATCAACTGATACTGTAGTCATATGATATCTTTGTTCTCAAACCTTGGATATGATCTGTTTATTCCTTTGTATATTCCTTTGTCTACCTTTCATATATAGAACCGATCATGTACTACGATCACCCCAGTCTGTTGCAATCCATGCACAACTGAGGTGAGATTATCCTACTATACTCATATCTACTTGTGCTGACTCGTATGTAGTTAGACCTGCAATAGGTGAATACATTATAGTCCATTGCAATCCGCACATGACTGAGTTAGACCCATGATAGTATTCTCACACTTTCTTGTCTACACTGGGCCCTGGCTTAAGCTTCAAGCCAGCCCTGAGCCCTTGTTAGGGCTTGGCTCAAGATTTTAGTAAGCCCTGAGCTCCTCAAGCTGGGCTAAAGCCAGGGCTTTTGAGCCAAGCTGGGCCATGCCAATCACTAGTCCAGACCTCCCTTTCAACATACATAAGTAGTGTTGTTCCAGCCTGGATTGGCTGGCCATGACCTGTAAAGAATGGAGTTGCTGCAATGAACAGCCATATGCCATGGCATCAGACTAACTACAGTGGGAAGGGGTCGAGATGAGTGGGAATAGTGAATGGCTCAATGGGAAGATAAGATGTCAAATTTTATGATATAGTACGGACATCGCAATGAACAGCATCAATAGTGAGTTACAATAACTTGTACCATAGCTGAAAACATGACAGGTCAAGAGGACTTGTGTGTACTATGGTAGACTCACCTGAGGTGTTCAAAAATTACTCCACATGCATACAAGACAACATATATGATTAGTAATCCTGCTGGGTCAATGAGGCAAACTCAAATTGTGATTTAGAAGAATTAACCAGTCAAGCAAGTGCAAGAAGATGCACTTACAAAGTGACATAATAGCAAGACTGTTTTGAATAAATAAAATTATTCAGAAATGCTATGTTGGAAATGGCAAGCGTATTCGCAGGTGTAATCCAGGTGACATACAGGGATGCTTTCCAAGACAATCCTTCTCATGTACCTTTTACTCTCTTTTGTTCTTGCCCTCATCATCGACTGATACAGACAATCATATGATACCTTTCTTTTTTTCAACCCTGACTATAACACACATATTCCCATTTGTACTTCGTTATTGTTATCGACTTGTATATAGAACCGATCCATGTACTCGTTCACCCCAGTCCATCGCATCCGCACAATGACTAAGGTGAGATTATCATACCCTATGTTACGCTTGAGCCTTTGGAGGACAAGCGTAGACCCTTGGGTTAGATGACGTCTGACTAATGAATTCAATGGACGAGGGTTAAGGGTTCGTAGCACGTATTGTAACCCGAGTTGTCGCCTAAGTACGCGATGTACACATAGTCTTGAGGCACGAGAGATGGAGTGGAGGTTTCGTTGAGCAAATAGTATTTGCTAAAATCGAATGGTACAATGCGTATATGCAAGGGAGACGAAAGCTAAGGTATGGGTACCATGTACACAGGTTTATATACGTAGGGTAGACGTGCACGGACCATGCAGTGTCCATGAGTCATGACGAGTTAAGATGAGTCATGACGAAGGCTAAGTATATCTACCAATAGAAAGGATAGCGCTGACCAAGGTTCCGCCAAGCTGTATGTAGAGTAGAAGAGCAATATGGAGAAGTACAGGTGATGGCATAAAGACGGGAAGGAGGCGTCAGCGTAAGAGATAAGGAGGAACGGTATGAAGCGCACTATGATACGAGTAGGGAGGATGAGAGGAGTGGTGCGCGTTGTAAAACAAAAAGAACTCCTTGACGTGTGTACAAGGAGCGTTAGTAGTAAAGGTGAAGGAACGATAGGCTCGTCCCAAAGGGATTCAAGAAGAGAAGAAAAGGAGAGGTGAACGTCCGGACTTACTTTCCCTTCTAATGGATGGTACTGAACATCTACTCCTAAGCTCTATAGGCAGTAGGTCCAAGTGCGAAGTGTCCGGAGGGTAGAACAATGTAAATAAAGGAGTGTCCGGATGTATGTTTCAATGAATAGGACTTGAAAAGGAGAGTGTCAGGCACAGATCTGATGGATTCGTAGTTTTTCAGTCCAAAAGGAACTTTCTATCAAGTGTACATACACCCGTTTATAGTCCGGGCACACCCGGGACTTATGTAAGCAATGTAATGACCGATGCGTAGGTAATAAAAAGTGTCCGGACACAAATGCAATGAAAATCGGTGAAAAGGATGTATAAAAAGCGTATAAAGTAACCGGTAAATGAAATGTAGTAGAACCAGACGTATATACCAGTGGTCCGGACATGTGTAGCATAGTTATAAGTCAGGGGAAACAAAAGGGGTCACTCACCGAAAGATTTACTAGACAGGGGACTTCTTGGGGACATGAACTATGGTTGCATGGTCAAGTTCCATTGGTCTGGATGTATTGCACCAGTCCAGACGTGTTGGACCGGTCTGGACGTATGCTAGACACATGGCAGTGAAGGGGGATGACCTGGACTATGTACCCAGATGAAGAAATAGGCCTATACCACTATAAGGAACATCGGTTCCTTACAGTGCGCTATCGAATGACGTCACAAGCATCAATGTGAATCCGGGTTTGGATTGCAGGGCAGTACGCTGGTATATTGAACAATTGCGTCGGTGTTCCTAGGGACGAGGGCTTTGCAGCTAAGATAGGAGCAGGGGATGGTTGTGTGGCCTCTTCAGGTCGCGGGACAGTAAGTAGCCTAATCCAAGTGTTGCAAATGCAAGAGAGCTACACTGCCTCAACTATCTCTGTGGTCCTGTCGGGTGACCTGGCATCGTTCTATGGGGCTTGAACCGGGGAAGGGCTTTCTCGTGTGGCTATATCCAGGT